>PIJE02001460.1:50000-120935 GCA_002895965.2 Coryphaenoides rupestris
AAAAGAACTGGGACTTTAAAGACACTCTAACACGATTAAGTAATTTTGTATTAGATATACAGACCAGTATATCACACACACACACACACACACACACACACACACACACACACACACACACACACACACACACACACACACACACACACACACACACACACAGTTGTGGTGTAGTGTGAATTTGGCCAGCAGTAATATGGGTGTAGGTGGAGGGGACAGCTATGATCAGTATGTGTAAATATAGAGACAGGCAAGTAGGTGTGTGTGTATGCGCGTGTGTGTGTATGCGCGTGTGTGTGTGAGTGAGAGAGAGTGTGTATGTGAGAGTGTGTATGTGTGTGCACGTGTGTTTGTACTTGTACCCCCCCCCCCCCCCCCCCCCACACACACACACACACACACACACACACACACACACACACACACACACACACACACACACACACACACTATAAGCCAAGGGGTGCGGTTTGTATCTTGGCTCCGCCCCCCTCTGTCCATCAGAAAGTAGCCGCCGTTTCTTCCACAAGCTCTGTGTGTGTGTGTGTGTGTGTGTGTGTGTGTGTGTGTGTGTGTGTGTGTGTGTGGTGCGCGCGCCGAATCTGAGGCTACATGAGTTAATTGGGTAACAATGTATGCGTGTGTGTGTGTAGGGACCACCACGGCTTCAGCCCCCTGCACTGGGCGTGCCGGGAGGGGCGGGGCCCCCTGGTGGACATGCTGATCATGCGGGGATCGCGCATCAACGTGATGAACCGTGGAGACGACACCCCTCTGCACCTTGCCGCCAGCCACGGACACAGAGACATCGTGGCTAAGGTACACACGCACACACACACGCACGCACGCACACGCGCACATAGGGCACAAACATACACGCACACATGGCAGACACACACACATGCTTGCACACACACACACAGGCACGCACATATGCACACACACACACGCACACACACACGCACAAACACGCACACACGTACATTCACACACACACACACACACACACACACACACATGCATGCATGAACTCATACATACAGGTATACACACATACATAGGCACACAGGCCCACACATGCACACACACACACACA
The DNA here is from genome assembly GCA_002895965.2 of Coryphaenoides rupestris. Taxonomy (NCBI): domain Eukaryota; kingdom Metazoa; phylum Chordata; class Actinopteri; order Gadiformes; family Macrouridae; genus Coryphaenoides; species Coryphaenoides rupestris. The sequence continues at coordinate 51,097 of PIJE02001460.1, forward strand.
TGCAGACACTCACACACATGCACACACACACATATGCGCATATGCACGCACACACGCACGCACATAGGCACACACATGCACACACACACCCTGAACCTGACAGTGTGGTTGTTTTCCAGCTGATTCAGTGCAAAGCGGACCCGAATGCCGTCAACGAACATGGAAACACACCTCTCCACTACGCCTGCTTCTGGGGACAGGACCAGGTGGCTGAGGTATGGACCTGTTGACCTGTTGATTTGATGGCACCCTCATCTGGCTCAACACTAGTACTGCACCATGACCAACAGCCACGTAAAGGGGACATATTATGCCACCAGGTGTGAGTGTGATTAGCCATTGCAAGCCGTTTCCCAATTGCCATGTGACTACCGTCTAGTGACATCACAAGTGGGAATGTCCACCTAGATGTGTGATTACTAGATCAGTCTACCAGCCTAGCCAGTGGACTGTACCGACAGGTAAACTGATCTAGTCAGCATAAATCTAGGTGGATATTCCCACTTGTGATGTCACTAGACAGTAGTCCACATGGCAATATTGTATTCTTTGTGTATGTGATCAATCAAATGAATCAGCGAATGTGATTCCCTCCCCGTCCTCAGGATCTAGTGACATGTGACGCCCAGGTGTGTCTGTGTAACAGGTATGGCCAGACACCTCTGGATAAAGCCAAGCCTCACCTGCAGCAGCTGCTCCAAGGTCAGAGGGCAAATATTTTTTTTACAAGCATTGGTGTTCAGTAGTGTGGTTGGATGTAAATATCTAAATGCTAAATTTGGTATCTAATGCTTAACTGTGGGTAGATTCATATCAATCAATCGATCTATCAATCAATCAATCAGACTTTTCTTTGTATTTGTATAGCATTTTCCATAAATGTTTGTGTGTTTTAACCTCTGCTGATCCTAGAAAGGGCTGAGAAACAGGGCCAGAGCCTCGCCAAAGTCCCTTACAGGGAAACCTTCTGGAAGGGAACCATGCGCACTCGGCCACGTGAGTCAGACGCAACGTGTGACGTCAATACAAGCTATATGCTTTTGGTTTTGGTTATGGTTTCACTGTTGTTTTGTTGTTGTTGTTGTTGTTGTTGTTGTTGTTGTTGTTGTTGTTGTTGTTGTTGTTGTTAGGTAACGGCACTCTGAACAAGCAGGCCGGTGTGGACTTCAAGCAGCTGTCTCTCCTGGCCAAGATCAATGAGAACCACTCCGGAGAGGTCAGTCAGATCAACTTTATTGGTCCCCATGGGGGACCTTATTCATGGTAACAGGAACAACCAACACAGTCCTCCAGAAGGACTGCGTTGGTCCTCCATACCTTGATGATGACTTTGTGCCCTTGTGTCTGAATGCTGCTAATGATGATTATGAGAGTTTTCGGGAGATTATCAGAGTTGCAGGAATCACAAGAGGCTCCTCCCTCTTCTTCTTCTTCTTCTTCTTCTTCTTCTTCTTCTTCTTCTGCTGCGGCTGTAGTTGTGGCAGGGCCGCTGGCAGGGGGAGGAGATAGTGGTCAAGGTGTTGCAGGTCAGAGACTGGACCACCAGGAAAAGCCGGGATTTCAACGAGGAGCACCCGAAACTCCGGTAACTTAGTCGTCCGGGACACACAACTAATTGTGGTCAAGTTCCCGAAAACGCGAACAATAAACGTATAACGATAAAAAAAACGACCGCAATTTTGTTTTCTCTGCTCTTATGGTGAATTTGGAACACACTTTGTACTGTCTCTGTGCCTCTGCAATGTGTTTTATATTATTCACAAATTATTATGAAATATTCTTCTTCTTACCTTGTGTTCTGATTCATACTGTATCTCTATCTGCATTCTGCACATTTGGAACATTGATGTGTATTTAGTTTAGAACTTTGACCGTGTGCTTTGATCAGCCTCAACATCTGCTGCTTATTGACTCAATGTAAATGTGATGTAATGAACACCAGACTGTAGTTTGCCGGAGCCTGCCTGCCCTTCTCAAGCGTGTTGTGTGTTGGATATTATATGTTGTAAATGACATCATACAAGCAGACGGTTGGAACAACTGTAATGAATACTACATTTACATTTAGGGCATTTGGCAGACACTTTTATACAAAGCGACTTACAAAGAGTACATTTGTTGAAGGAGTATATCGCTGTGGTACATGTACATGTAAAATGTAAATGTAATACTAATCTCCTCTCTCTCTCTCTCTCTCTCTCTCTCTCTCTCTCCTCTCTCTCTCTCTCTCTCTCTCTCTGTGTGGTCTCTCTCTCGGTCTCTCTCTCTCTTTCTCTCTCTCGGTCTCTCTCTCTCTTTCTCTCTCTCTGTCTGTAGAATCTTCTCTCATCCAAATATTTTGCCGGTTCTTGGCGCCTGTCAGGCCCCTCCCTCCCCCCATCCCATAATAATTAGCCACTACATGCCCTACGGGTCCCTCTACAACATCCTGCACCAGGGAACGAGTAAGGAAGCTCTCACTTGTTATTGGACACGCCGGGGCAGGACTGGGTGGCATGCTCACATGGAAGGCTGCTACTATGTTCCTGATAGGAGACCTGGGGTAGTTTGGTTAGGTCCATGTCAGCTAATAAACTAAATAGAATACATGAGGCTATAGGGTCTATATACTACTCTCCCCCATTTTTCTCTCCTTACACTCCACTCTCTCTCTCTCTCTCTCTCTCTCTCTCTCTCCTCTCTCTCTCCCTCCCCTCTCCCCTGCATCTCCTCCTCTCCCCCTGGTCTCCGTGATGACGACAGCGCTGGTGGTGGACCAGACGCAGGCGGTGAAGTTTGCGTGGGACATCGCCAGCGGCATGGCCTTCCTGCACACGCTGGAGCCCATGGTGTCACGGCTCTACCTCAACAGCAAGCATGTCATGGTAGCGCACACACACACACACACACACACACACACACACACACACACACACACACACACCACACACAACACACACACACACACACACATGCATACACACACAGCATAGCACAACAAACCAAATAATGATCGTCTAACCCCCAGTCAGGAATAACAACGCCGTTGAACCACTTTTTCTTTCTCATTGGGGTTTTATTTACTATTTATTGGCCCTGTTGTTTATATGCCCCTTTGCTGTTTATTTGCCTATTTGCTTGCTGACTATCTGCTCATATTTCTTATTCCCAAATAATAAAACAAATAAAATAACCTGTCCTTTTTGCTGTAGAAGACTGAAAATAGTGTGGAAATGTGATTGTTTGGTTATTTGTTGCACATTCCGCTGGGGCATCGACACTTTTTCATTTCACTGCATATCCTGCATGTGGTGTGTGACAATTAAAGTTCCTGAATCTTGAATCTCTAATTTGGCTAATGCTAATGCTAATGCTAACTCTACCTCTGCAGATCGACGAAGACATGACGGCTAGAGTCAGCATGGGCTGACGCCAAGCTGTCCTTCCAGTGTTCCTGGTCGCAGCTATGCTCCTGCCTGGCTGGCCCCAGAAGGTACATACATATACATACACACACTGTGTCTTGTGTCCTGTTTTGTCAGCTTTCTGGTCAAGGGCACAGGTATTGAATTTACTGCTGACTGTTGGAGAGGACACACACCAATGTCGGCTAGTCAATACTTCCGTAGTAGGTCCGTGGTAGGTATGCCATGGGTCTCTATGTCATATGTCCATAGAGACTGCGTCATAGGTCACCCACCACCTGTCCAGGAAATGTAAATGCATGCGTCTTTCCCTGCTGCGCTTTTCCAGTTAAATCATGATAGACTAGTTTGAGGAGGTTCACATAGATTTTCCAGAAATGGCATCTCCACATCATTATAAAAGACCAGATGGTCCTTTTTATAAGTGTGACTTTTGGGACTTTTGGTGACTTTTGGCCGACTATGCTTGGTGGGTTGTTGTTGTTTTTTTACCCTGACATTTAACCCCGCTCCCTGGCCCCAGCCCTTCAGAAGAGGCCAGAGGACATCAACAGGCGCTCAGCGGACATGTGGAGCTTCGCCGTGCTGCTCTGGGAGCTGGTCACCAGAGAGGTCCCCTTCGCAGACCTGTCCCAGATGGAGATCGGCATGAAGGTGTGTGTGTGTGTGTGTGTGTGTGTGTGTGTGTGGTGTTACATGTGTAGACGTTTATATACTGCACACGTATGGGCAGCAGTAGCTCAGAAGGTAAGAGCAGTTGTCTGGCAGCAGGAAGGTTGCTGGTTCGATCCCCGAGCTCCGCCTAGCTAAGTGCCGAGGTGTCCCTGAGCAAGACACCACCTAACCCTAACTGCTCCTGGCGTGTTGGTTGTTACCTTGCATGATGACACCGCCGTCGGTGTGTGAATGTGAGGCAACTGTAAAGGGAAAAAAGTATATATGCAGAGATGGGCAGTATTTATATTACTTGTATTTCAATTACTTTTGAGTATTTTGTAATTTGTATTTGATAGGGCCGATAAAAAATTGAACGTAATTTGTAGGCAACTAAAGGCAACTAAACTGGCTACTCAGTGGTTGGGTCTCAAGAACCAAAATGGAAGGATTATTATGTCATAAAGATGTCAGTGTGAACCTGTATGAGACACTTAACACTGTAATATAGAACTATGTGGCCTACCATGCCACTGGCCAATGTAAGAGAGAAATAAGTAGGCTACCATGCCACTGGCCAAGGTACAGTAAAAGAGAAGTAAGTAGGCTACTCACTTGTTAAGTTACCTGTTCACTTTTGTATTGATTTACTATTTACCTTTTATTTTTATAATTTTTTCTGTGCAGAACTTGATGTACAGTAATTTATTTAGGCTCTTTACCTGTGTACATCCATTTACGCATGTGTGTGTGTGCGTGCAGTGTAGATGTGTGTGGTGTGTGCATGTGTACTGTATGTACACGGGTGCCTGTGTGTGTGTGTCTCTACCACAATCTAAATGCGTACTCACTCTAACCCGAGTGTGCGACTACCACCTGTTCCCGCAGGTCTCTCTGGAGGGTCTCCGGCCCACCATCCCCCCGGGGATCTCCCCCCACGTGTGCAAGCTGATGCGGCTGTGCATGAACGAAGACCCGGCCAAGAGACCCAAGTTCGACATGATCGTCCCCATCCTGGAGAAGATGCAAGACAAGTGAACCACGGCGCTGTGGAGAGTGATGCTCCCGAAAAATATGCTTTGTTTCACAAGCGACTTAATCGCCTTAGTTTGGTGCTCTGCTATGCCTGCAATGTAGCACAAAACGAATATAATACTACAACACATACCCAAGCAATGGGTGGGGGAGGAAGGGGGGGGGAGAGGGGTGCATCACAGCAGCCTATTTTTCTTACAGCTATTTATCTACAAACCACTCTCTGTGTATGTTTCAACTTCTTCACTCAGAACGTGTATCTGCTTTCGGTAGTGTACATAATAAATATAACTCACTACTTAGGTCACTTGCTGTCGTGGCCACCCCAAGGACACGCCATGGCTACCTTCATAATGAAATGGAAAAAAGAAAAATGTCAAAATGTACTGTCAAGCATGTGTCCAAATGTATTTGTCAAGCCTGCCAAACTGTTGTACATGTACTCCGAATCGTCAATGATTCATGAAACAATGTCACAAAGCCACACAAAAGTATTAAAAGTTTTATATTTATGACAATGCTCTGTTTTTACTCGTTGAGGTAAACAGGAGACGCGGGCCAATGATTTGTCTTCTATTGTCACGTGACCAGTCAGCTGACATCCTAAGCTCAGCTGACGTCTATAAAGCCGCGGCTGCTGCAATGTCAGCAGGTCGCGCACGCCGACGGAAGTTTCCGTGTTTTTGCCGCCAGCGGCCCGCCGCCACCGCCACCACCGAACCCCAACAACCAACAACATAAACATCATCATCATCATCATCATCATCAACAACAAACAACAACAACAACATCATCTCATCATCATTCATCATCAACATCAACAACACGAGGAGAGAGAGCAACCGACGACCAGCCAAGCCAAACAAAATGAGGTTTTGTGCCGCAGTCGTGCTGCTGCTGCTGCTGTTGTTGTCGCTGCTGTCGGTGTCGCTGGCCGCTCACCCGCTGCTCCTCACACCCGAGCAGCAGCAGCAGCAGCAGCACCGCGGGGAGATTGTGTTGAGCCGGCCCGGTGTGCGTGTCGGCTTCGGCTGGAGGAACCTCACCTGTCCCGTGTGTAAGGCGGTCTTCACCATCGTGGACATCGCCCTGCTGGTACGTCGTCAATTCAATTCAATGCAATGCAAATTTTGCATTTTGCATTTCAACAAAACAAATCTAATTTGCAATTGTCGATTTACAAATCTATGCTATAGTAAAGAAATATGTAAGCAAAGCTGCGATATTGTGATCAAATGTGTAAATATGAGCATCTACAATATACTTGTGAATAACTAAATATATACAGGTAAGTAAGTCAACTTAAAAAAAAAAACTGTTACAAGGTATAAAATAAGTGAGTGACAGTCTTTTATGGAGGTTGTATTCAGATGAGGACATGTGAACAAGCACAATTGACCAGCTTATTTTTGAAGGGAGGGCTTCGATGGGCTGTATCCAGAGGAGGCAATAGATTCGGATAGACATTGACTGTTCCTTCGTTGACTGAAGAGAGAGCACTAATCTCCCAACCTTTAAAACACAAACTTTGCTTAAATTAAACCAAAACTTGCCACCATGAGTAATGATACTACCTCATCCCTGGCACTGCCTTTACTGTTTTTTGCTGAAGCTTTGTATTTTAGGCTGGTAATTTGTAATAACCTGCCCAGAGACTGCAGATGAAAAGTAGCTCATTAGCCAACTCTGCCACATTTACACATGAATGTGTCCCTGGTAAATAAATAAGGAAGTTCTTCTGGCCCAAACAGACGGATCAGAACGAAGAGCGCGTGGCCCGCGCCGTGGGCGAGGCGTGCATCCGCCTCCACCTGGCCGATGAGGAGGTGTGCCGTCAGATCACGGAGCTGTTCAGGGAGGACTTCATCCTGGCCCTAGAGTACTCGCTGCTGTGGCCCTCCGAGGCCTGCGCCCTGCTGGTGGGCTCCTCCTGCGGCAAGTTTGACCTGTACGCCCCCTGGAACGTCACCTTGCCCCGGGTGCCCAAGCCTCCGGTCTCGCCGCCCTCTCCACCCCTGCCCGGCTCACCCCAGAGTCGGGTGCTCTTCCTCACGGATATCCACTGGGACCAGGTACAATTTATTGGTTGCCTTTTTGGGAAGGGAGGCGAGCTATGATGGGTGACGGAATATTCAAGATATCTTTGCCATATGTAACAAGTACAATGGAATGCTTACTCCCCATTCACTCCTGCAGTATTCTTCTAAAGATATTCTAAACCACTCTCAACCATTAGTAATGGTTAATACCGTAAAAAGTATTTTCTAAACGGTATTCTTATAAACATAAATTCTAAAACAACTCTGCACAATTGGTAGTAGGTATAGTACCTAATAAGTACGGTGAAAAGTGAAAAGTAGAGTAGCAATACTACGCTGTTGGTGCAAACATGTAGAATATCACAATAGGCTTATGCTTTTGAAGTCAGTAGGTCCCTTCAAGCACTCAAAACTGAGGTCCACCAGCAAAGCTGGCTATTTTCTCTCTGAATTTTCCAAGGGGCGTATCTTATTGATTTTATTGTTCAAACACGAATCACGTTAAGCTAATGTCTTGCTTTCATGTCTTGGGATCAGACCACAGAAATATACTATGCTAATATTGACCACCCCCCCCCCCACCCCCAGCCCTTGTCGACATGTTCGACACACACGCACGCGGTTAGAAACTTGATAACAAAAGAGGTAGTTAATGTAGAGATTGGCTTAGGAACTTAGCCAATCTCTACAATAACTACCTCTTTTGTGCGGCTATCTAACGGCTATCTAGTTCCCCATTGGCCAGGAGATATATTTGACTAGATAAGTATTTTTGCCACTGGATTCAACCAGTGTATACAAATTTACATAAGAATAGAAACAAAACAGTTTTTGCATCCTTTTCTATCTAGTTTCCCCTGCAAACGGGTCGTGTACATTTTAGATGGTGGCCATTGGTGATGAGATCTATGTGATGGCAATATCTCCCGTTTTTATGATTCCAGAGATTCTTTTGAGATTTCAATAAGTTTAATCGTCACATACACATGCAGGATATGCAGTTAAATGAAAAAGTTCACAATTGAAGGGAAAGAATCAAATATCCTAAGAATGACTCTCTAATCATGGTGACAGCCAATAAAACTCCACATCTAGTAAGAATAGTCCTACATCCGGAGAAATGAGGACACAAACACTGAGTCAAAACTGAGCATTGTCATAAATATAAAACTTGTAATACTTTTGTGTGGTTTTGTGACATTGTTTCATGAATCAATGACGATTTGGAGCGATTCGACAACATGTACCACAGTTTGGCAGGCTTGACAATACATTTGGACACACGCTTGACAGAACAGGGACTCAATGGATCTCTACAGTGAGTCTACCATCCAACGTCTCCATTGATCTGTTGTGTTTCTCTCGCTCTCTCTCTCTCTGCTTCCTCCCCCGTGGGGGTCAGGCGTACGCGGCGGGCAGCAGCGCCGACTGCAAGGAGCCCCTCTGCTGCCGCAACATGTCCAACAGCCACCGGTGGGGGCATCGCAAGGCCGGCCACTGGGGCACGTACAGCAAGTGCGACCTGCCGCTGCGCACCGTGCAGAACCTGCTCGAGGACGCGGCGCGGACCGGGCCCTGGGACTGGGTGTACTGGACCGGCGACATCCCGGCGCACAACGTGTGGTCCCAGACCAGGAAGCAGCAGCTGTCGGCACTGACCATCATCTCCAGGCTCATCCACAAGTGCGTTGTGCTTGCCAATGTTGTGTTGCTCGTGTAGCGCACTCGTGTCGTGTGCTAATGCAGCAGGCTAACATGTGTAGCATTATATAGAAGGTTAGTCATGTAGCCAATGGAACGATGGTATAGTTTTGGGTCTTGTCGGCCGGTTTTGTAGCTAGTTTACAGCTGACGTCAGGACGGCAGAGTTGCTCGCCAGCTTCCGCGAGAGACTCGTACCAGACCCACCTGTTTAGAGTTCACCCTAGCACTAACTTGCGTCTTTGCAGTATTAATAGTCCTTAGCATTGTTTAGCATATTGTATGTTCTTGGATGTTGGTAATGCGCTCAAAATGGCATTTGCTCTATTCTTGTCTTTATGTACCACAGCGATATATTGCTGTGATTCTCCTTGAACAAATGTACTTTTTGTTTTGTAAGTCACTTTGGATAGAAGCATCTGCCAAATGCCATACATGTAAATGTCACAGCACTCGTGCCAAGTCAATTATTAACTGCAGATGGCCAGTATAAATGTGACTAACTTTATGCTAGGATACATGCTGCGTTCAAGTTCAACAGCCGGTGATGCTGCTGTTTGTTTTTTGTCTTGTTTTATGACCCGTGCAGACACCTGGGCCCCAACGTCACGGTGTACCCGGCCATCGGGAACCACGAGAGCACGCCAGTCAACAGCTTCCCGCCGCCCTTCGTCCATGGAAACCGATCGTCGGCCTGGCTCTACGACAGCATGGCCGAGGAGTGGGCGCCGTGGTTACCGGAGCAGGCTCTGAAGACCCTCAGGTGACGGCCCATCACCTATTTTTTTTCTATTTTTATTTTATTATTTTCTATTTTATTTTTTTGCTTAGTCTCCGTTTTGCCGCATGTTCCACGGCAGAGACTAGGCGGCGTTCCAGAGGTCGACTTCTTATTGACTTTACACTCTTGCTTCACTACACCTCAAGGCAAATATTTAATAACATTGGACCTCATTCTCGAACGCAGTTAAGAAGAAATTACTTCTTAACTCCACTTACGAAGTTCCTGCGACAATTCTGGCATTCATGAATGGTTTCTTATCTGGGATTGGTTCTTGGCTAAGAACAGGCTTTAAGAATGCGGAAAAGCAGTCGTAGCGACCTATTTGGAGTGCGCCCATGTTCTTAAGGGCTGAATTTGTGAGAAATCATTGGTGATTGCGTTCACATCAATTCTACAGGCGTCCTCGGATGTAAATAATTATAATAATAAATACGAGAATATTTGTATCATTAACAATTATGTTTCACATGCATAGTCATGATACTACGAGGCATCGTGATGTCCTAAAATAAATAAAAGCACGACACGAACACTGCAAATGGCAGTGAATAAATAAATAAGCACTAAACTCAATCGCGTGGATATAGACATAGGGGAATAGAATTGACATGTGAATATCCGTAACTAAAATATATCATATGGGCCTACATAATATACATAATATACATAATATACAATTACGCTCCCGTGAGGCGTGCGTCGGGCTCCGAGTCAGCGCGTCTGGGGGGGGTGGGTGCTCCGTTACTTCGCGGTTCTGATGGGGAGGGGGGGGGGGATGGATATCGCTGGATATATATCCCAAGCATGTCCCCAGCGTCCCCACTAAATTCTACGCCCATGATCGGGCCTATCAAGATGCACAAGTAGCCTACTCATGTATTTAACTGAACTGTACGATTGAATCTGCTCTCAGCCGTCTTGTTCTCTATTGTTATTTTTCATTGTTTGTTCTATTTTCTTGACATTGCTTAGTGTGTACATTGTAAGAGCCAGTGGAGAAACATTCCACTGCTCATCTTACTGGTATGATGTTGCATGTGACATGTGACTGCGTTTGGCCGGTGCACCATCGGTTTTCACTTTCCGCTGTGGCATGATTCTGTGTGCACACGGTCCTGTTGTTGCCCTTAAGGCCGCCACACACCGGGCCGAAAATCGGGCGTCCGAGAGTCTTGAGAGGTTGGTGACATGAGTCTCTTTGGTGTGTTCGGTGAGGTCGGCCGTCATTAATGTCGTCGGCATTCTTTTCAGCCGATTCAACATGTGTAATCGGCCACTACCAGTCGTTCAGTCTGACCAATCTGATTGGTGGAGGGCTATCCCTTGACTAGGGAATCAGTGAAGCCCGGAAGTGAGGATGGTAAACATACCAGATAAACAGTGAAAAAGCAGACATGTCGATTTAAATTTTTATTACATATCGATTGTTTTTCGCTTGCGACATCTTTCTTCTTCCAAAAGAAGAAGCCCGAGAGCTGACAACACCAGTATCTTCGTATCACGATCCATCGTTTTAATTAGATTTTTCCGTTCAGCGAGTAATTACAACTACAATCCTTCTTGACTATTCACTCTCTGCTGACAACAATGACTGATGACAGCCTGCTGTGTGGTTTGGTCTAGAGCAGGGGTGCCCAATACGTCGATCGCAAAGGAAGTCCAGGTAGATGGCATGCCATTAAAAATAAATAAATAAAAAGTGATGAATGTAGTGGGGACGCTGGGGACATGTCCCACCAATATCCAGCGATATCCATCCACCCCCCCTCCCGGATCAGAACTGCGAATTAACGGAGCCCCCCCCCCAGGAGCTGGCGGGGCGTGTCTGTATGCAAATTCAGGTGTACGAGCATTCCATTTAAGAATGAGTGGCATTCCTCATCGTGGGCGTGCAGCTAAGAACACTTTGGTGGTTTAAGAACACATTTCCCCGCATTCATGAATCCGGCGGGCAGATTTCTTAAGTTTGTTCTTACGAACTTCGTAAGAAGATATTTAAGAAAGAAAATGTTCGAGAATGAGGTCCATTGATCTTATATTGTCAAGTGCTATGTATTTATCTTTGACTGAAAAGCTGTTCCAAACCGATTTCTTTTTTTAAATGTATTTTTTTATTTTTTTATGCGCTAATCTTCGTTTGGCTTTTTTTTTGCCCCTTTACGTTTGATGCATAATTCTATTTTATATCACGAGTACTCATTCTATTAACCTTGCAATTACGAATGCTGAAACCTACTCTATTCGTATCTTTATACACCACAGTATTGCGGTCTCCTTCAACAAATGTACTCTTTGTAAGTCGCTTTGGATAAAAGCGTCTGCCAAATGCCCTAAATGATATAAAAGATATTCCACTCTTTGGAACAAGGTGAAATACACTTTTATATTCACTATTCCGTCATTTAATATACCTTGACTTGCCGTCCCCCACACCCAAACTATGCGACATAAATTCTTGTTTGTCTAAACCTCTATTCTTTCTTCTCGTCTTTGCAGGTACGGAGGCTTCTACTCTGTGCTGGTCCAGCCAGGGCTTCGCGTGGTGTCCCTCAACATGAACTTCTGCGCCCGGGAAAACTTCTGGCTCATGGTGAACTCCACGGACCCGGCCAACCAACTGCAGTGGCTGGTCCACGTCCTGCAAGCCAGCGAGAACCTGGGGGAGAAGGTGGGCCTTGGTGACTGACTGACTGACTTTACATTTTAACTGGTCAGATGACTCGTTTCATAAGTCAATGGGGATTTTGGGTTGGAGGGGAGATGGTGTTGGAATATTGGTATTGAATACTTGGATGGCTCTACGGTGTAAATTGTCAATGGAATTATGGGGATGCCGCGTGTATTAACACAAAGCTTTGTCACGCAAAGTATTTCGTACTTTTGTGGAAATGAGTCAAACTTTTACTGGAAATTGGCTCACCAGTGACATTCATTTTGTGGCGTGGGGGAAAAAAAAAACATCAACTTGCTGTTGACACAGGAAGTGGACTTGTTCACACATGAAGGGGAGCAGGAGGTATTGACTGCAAAAAGTTGTCGTTTATCAGCACCATTGTGTACTTTTGAAGTCTTTGTTTTGATGTGTTGTCCCACCGGCCAGGTTCACATCATTGGTCACATCCCACCTGGACTTTGTCTCAGCAGCTGGAGTTGGAACTACTACCACATTGTCAACAGGTAGCTTTGAGCTTGGCTCGGAGTATACTTTTGCATGCACCTTCTCATAGTGGGTTTTAGTGAGTGTCTTTGTCCCACAATCAAAATGTTTAGTCTCATGGGTGCATGGTCTTTTTTTATTTCGCTTCTCCATTGTCAGTCATGGTTTGCATGCAACTTGTACTGTTGAAAAGGGTTTCAACACTGTGCACGTGATAGTCATATGATCTTTTTATTGGTTGTCTACTTTCTATTCCCTATGAGAAGGTGAAGTGAAGTCAAGCTGGATTTCACCCAAATTCACTTGCCAAGACTCGTGACTGTCATGTTCTTTTGCAATTTCACTTCAGGATCACAACTCAACGAAGGCCTGTGCCTTTTATAAAAGTTGTATATGATGTTCTGGTAAGTACTCTTTCTCCTCCTCCCTTCTCCAGATACGAAAGCACGATCACGGGACAGTTTTTCGGGCATACCCATATGGACGAGTTCCAGATGTTCTACGATGAGGAAACTATGACGCGTCCGGTGGGCGTGGCCTTCATTGCTCCTAGTGCCACCACCTTCGTCAATCTCAACCCAGGTCAGGAGCTTACGGTTATTAACCTTTTCCTTTTTGTGTAAGAATCAGAAATTCCTTCTAATTACTGACCCCTTTGGCTGATAAGTTAACTACAGCCTGCTCAAGCTTGTGCGTTCAGAGCACCGGAGTGCGAACTCTGTGGATTGAGGCAAAAACTATTCTAAACTAATGTTGGTTTTCTGGTATTGATGACTGCGTGGATATCCCATCCCCCAGGCTATCGGGTCTACTTTGTGGACGGCGATTACAAGGGCAGCTCTCGGCTGGTCGTGGACCACGAGACCTACATCCTCAACCTCACCGAGGTGAACCGCCAGCAGTTCACCTACGGCAATGGCGGCGTCTCTCTGCCAGACCCTAGCCCCAAGTGGACCCGGCTGTACCGGGCCTCGGAGGCCTACGGCGTGTCCAGCCTCTTCCCGTCCGACTGGGACGGGCTGCTCCGTGTCTTCCTGGCCGACGACCGGGTCTTCCAGAGGTTCTGGTACCTGCGGCACAAGGGCCACATGTCGGCACCGTGCAAGGACACATGCAAGACGTCGCTGCTCTGCTTCCTGCACAGTGGCAAGTACGACGAGCTGCAGCAGTGCGACCTCCTTAACGGCTTCGGCGGTGACATGGTGCGGGCCATGAGGAAGACCCTCTGTTGACATTAAGGGTACCGTCACGCCAAGATGCACACTGGTTGGACTGGTCTGGAGAGGTCTTGTCCAGATGGTTCTGTTTTCATATGTCCAGGTAGAGTAGTGTTTGGACTTTTGAGCATCAGGGTAGCTTGGCTTGAAGCCATGTTCTATTCTTTTTTTTTTTTGGGTCAATGTGAAATTGTTTCTAAAATCCTCAATCGCTGTAAAGTGAGTTTTCCTGCTATATTTGGCACTGTTCTCTTCTCTGAAATGCCTCTTCTTGGCGCTGCTGTGGCTGTTGTACCTCTGGCCAGAAGAGGTGGTTAAAAAAATGAAAATGTATTCCTTCAACACGGGGGGTTGGACTGTTGCGTTGGTCAGCTCTGCCATGATGGATGTTTTTTGTTTTAAAGGGGACATATTATGCCACCAGGTGTGAATGATTAGCCATTGCAAGCCGTTTCACCACGCCTTGCAATTTTGTGATTACCGTCCAGTAACATCACAAGTGGGAATGTCCACCCACATGTATGCTGACTAGATCAGTTTACCTGTCGGTACAGTCCACTGGGTAGGCTGGTACACTGATCTAGTAATCACACATGTGGGTGGACATTCCCACTTGTGATGTTACTGGACGGTAATCACATGGCAATTGTGAAACTGCTTGCAATGGCTAATCACACTCACACCTGGTGGTAAAATAGGGGACCTTTTAAAATGAACAAACAAGTTTCAGAAGCTTCTAACAGTCAATGACTGCCTCGTCTAAGGAACAGAATCCTGCTTTTCAGACTGTGTCTATAAAAAAAAAAAAAATTAAAAATAAAAAGATGTTCTGGAGTTCTGCTTCGCAACCAAATGTATTGAAGTGATGCTAGTCTTCCAGGCTTTGAACTGTTCTTCCGACCCGATGACTGTTTGGAACCAGTAGGCTGGTGTCTTTAAGCACTTGCCTCTTCTGTGTGTGCCCGTGGTTTGGGTTTGTTGGACTATAAAATGGCAGTCCCTCCTACAACCCATTTTGAACAAATAATCACGTGGACAAGTTTGGGATTCTCTGTCCTCTGACAAACATCTTTCATGTTGATGTCTGCCTTTCCCATTTTCTGCACTTTAATTGAGTATGTAACGAATGTATGGGGTGGTTTAATTCTGAGGAAACCTGAA
Organism: Coryphaenoides rupestris; assembly: GCA_002895965.2. NCBI lineage: Eukaryota > Metazoa > Chordata > Actinopteri > Gadiformes > Macrouridae > Coryphaenoides > Coryphaenoides rupestris. The sequence continues at coordinate 66,249 of PIJE02001460.1, forward strand.
CAAATGTCTAACAAAAAAAAGTTCAAATGGTTGCTTATGAGCCGGAAGTGCTGTGGAAATTTGATTTATATTGACCTACAAGTTGGGACATTTGTCAAACTTGATGCAAGCAGTATTATAGCAAAGTACTTTTTATTGATAATAAATATGTCTAAAGCAAAAACAAGTATTGTAATTCCTCAAACCCTTCTCACATGGGTTATTTAAGGTTAAACAAGACAGATACTCTGATAAATCAAACAAATGACATTTACTTTTCACATTTTGTACAAATTAGCTTGTGACTGGAGTCTCTGGGTGTACAAGGGTTAACTATTTGACACACTTGGAATTAATCATGGAAAAATGTACTTCTACCACTGCGACAATCATAACCGTGCTTATTCACTTTGTGGGGGTTGACTACATTTTTTTTAATTTTCTCAGCAGCCTCCAAGCTAGCGTGAGTGAAAACAGTAACTTGTGTTGGAGTGATTAGATTAGAGGGAGAATTGTGTTTTATTCAGGGTCTGAGAAGAACACTGTAACCCCAAAGTCCTTCTTGTAGAGGTCCCAGGTCTTGGGCTTGTGAGGGTTGTCCAGCTCCTCCCTAGAGAGGTACAATCTGGGAAGCAGAAGAGTTGGAAGTCAGCAAGACGTCATTCAATTGTATCGTCTTGTCTTCTCTTTCCATATTGTTCTCTTCACGACACTATCTGGCATCCTACATTTCTATCTGATTTAGTTATGTTGGTCTTTGTGCATGACTTTAGTTCAGTATCTCATAGCGTGCTGATAAATCAGTTTTGCATTTACGTTTTTTTAATTATAACCGCACGTTTACAGTTATTCTCCCCTTAGTATAACACGTAACAATAGAGTAGAATTTATTAAGACATAAAAGTAGACTACATGCAAAAAAATTTTTTGGAAGTTACATACTTGTTATCTTCTACAAAGGAGGTGTTGAACCAGAAGTAGAAGGGGCAGTCTTCATACCCTTTAGGCAGACACTAGGGATGGGGAGAACACACTCGTTAGGTTAGACCTACAGCCAGGGTCATCTAAATAGAGTCCAGGAAGACCCATGCCGGGTTCCAATTGGTCCACTTCTGCCCTTTTGAGTGTATAAATCGAGCTACATAATACCCATAATGCACCATGACATCCCATGATGCATTTATCCAATAGATGGGTGGCACATACAGGTTCTTTACGCACATTAAACCTTGTGCTCTCTCTAGATCTCGTGTTGGCTTGTTTAAGCGACCAATCGGATAGAACCAGTGTCCTAGAGTTCCCCCTATACTTATTCCCTAAATAGCATACTATATAGTGTGCACTATATTCGGGAATGAGGGCACAAGTGAACCAATTCGAACCCGGGACCAGGTTCAAGTTCCACCAGCATCTGTTCGTTGTGAAGACTCACAGCACTGGATTCAAACATGACTTTCACGTCTCCCTCCACTAGAGGGCCCTCCTGCAGACTTATGACCACAGCATTGCTGCCTACGTCAGGAAAAACCTGGGTGGAGAGGAACACAAAAAATATAGAAATCATTAAAATATATAATTATTACAATATTCAGGCCCCCCCATAAGGATCAAGTAGAAACCACTTACTGTGCAGCGTTCCTGTTTGGCACACACACACTGGAACACCTGCTCCTTCTTCAGGATAACCTTCACCTTCAGGTCACTGCCATCACCTCGACCTACACCTGAGACACAAGGCACAAGCACAACCTTTCACTTCCATCCATCCATTCTCTTCCGCTTATCTGCTTAGCCGGGTCGCGGTGGCAGCCGGCTAAGCAGGGCCCCCCAGGCTTCCTTCTCCCCAGCCACACTCTCTAGTTCCTCCTGGGAGATCCTGAGGCGTTACCAAGCCACATGCGATGGAGTGGTGTGTTGGTTACCACGACCTTGTGGTAGGAGGGTGCGGGTTGGAGGAGTGTAGCTCAAGCAATGGTTTACTGGGTAGAATATATATAGACTTTGTTTCAAGCCTGCAGGTTGGCCTGCGTATTTGCGTATTTGATCACCTGTTTGTTTGTCCCGGTGGGGGGCGGGGTCAGAGGGGTGACGTTCCTGCGGGCCCTGAGGATCATCATCCTGGTCCGGGTCTTCCGGCTGGCGTCCCAGAAGAAGGAGCTGGAGAAGGTCACCAGGAGGATGGTGAGGTTGCCTCCATAGTAACCCACTGTGGAGATTGTGGAGATTGTGAAGATTGCGTGCGAGAGGGTGAGAGGGAGAGAGGGAGAGAGGGAGAGGGAGAGAGAAGCCAGTCGCCAAATCTTGGTCGCCAATTCTTGGTCGCTAAGTCTTGGTCTTTCTAAGTCTTGGTTGCTAATTCTTGGTCCCTAGTCTTGGTATCTAAGTCTTGCTCTGCTTTGAACAGGTCTCAGAGAACAAGCGGCGCTATCAGAAGGATGGGTTCGACCTTGACCTGACCTATGTCACGGGTAGGGGCGGCAACATCCACGGCAACAACATGAATACGGGAACGGGATTTGGCTTTGGCTTGTTCCGCTCCGAAAATGAACTGAGGTTCCTGTCTCTCCACAGATCGTGTCATCGCCATGTCCTTCCCTTCTTCTGGGAAACAGTCCCTCTACAGAAACCCCATACGGGTAAGGACACACACACACACACACACACACACATACACATACATACACATACACACACACACACACTCTCCCATGTGTGATGTCATTATTGGGTCAATTCTGAACTTGCTTGTCAACACATCACACTTGGTGGTAAATTAGGGACCCTTTTAAACCAAGTGAGACCAAAGATGAGGGATCAAGCAAGCAAGCAAGGAAGGAAGAACAAAATACATGTTTTCTCTCTTCCTATCAGGAGGTGGCGAGGTTCCTGGACACCAAACACGAGGACCACTACAGAGTGTACAACCTCTGCAGTAAGTCTGCGTCTCGTTGCTCACGTCTGTTGTCATTGGCAACCTTTCAATGCTTCCCCTCTGTCCCCAGGTGAGAAGGGCTACGACCCCAAGTTCTTCCACTACCGGGTCGAGAGAGTGTTCATCGACGACCACAATGTTCCCTCTCTGGAGTAAGTGTGTGTGTGTGTGTGTCATTTCATCACCCTATCTCTAAGGCTGAGCCCAGCCACCCTGCGGAGGAAACTCATTTTGGCCACTTGTATCCACAATCTCATTCTTCCGGTCACTACCCAAAGCGTGTGACCATAGGTGAGGGTTGGAATGTAGACGGACCTGTAAATCGAGCCTTCTTCACCACAACAGACCAGTACATCGCCCGCATTACTGCAGACGCCACACCAATCCGTCTGTCCATCTCTCGCTCCATTTTGCCCTCACTCAAGACCCTGAGATACTTGAACTCCTTCGCTTGAGGCAGCAACTCACTCCCAACCCGGAGGGAACACTCCACCGTTTTCCGGCAGAGAACCATGGCCTCAGACTTGGAGGTCACGGTCTGATGTAGCCAACAGAACCACATCATCTGCAAAGAGCAGAGATGCAATTCTGAGGTCCCCAAACCGGACACTCTCCTCACCTCGGCTGCGCCTTGAGATTCTGTCCATGAAGATCACGAACAGAACCGGTGACAAGGGACAACCTTGGCGGGGGTCCAACACCCACTCAAGAACGTGCTTGACTTTGTGCCGAGAATACGGACGCAGCTCGCACTTTGTTCGTACAAGGACCGAATGGCACGTACCAACGGCCCCGGTACCCCATACTCCCGTAGTACCCCCCACAGGATTCCCCGGGGGACACGGTCATAGGCCTTCTCCAAGTCCACAAAGCACATGTAGACTGGATGGGCAAACTCCCATGCCACCATGCGAGGCGAAAGTACTCATCCACACTGCCCGTTGGCATAGAGTGCTTGTTTGTATGGCCAGTCCATGACTAGCACAGAAGTCCAATAACAAAACACCACTCTGGTTCAGATCGGGCAGGCCGTTCATCCCAATCACTCCCCTCCAGGTTTCTCCATCATTGCCCACGTGTGCGTTGAAGTCCCCCAGTAGAACTATGGAGTCCCCGGATGGAACCCTTTCCAGGATGCCACCCAAGGACTCCAAGAAGGCCGGATACTCTGAACTGCTGTTTGGTGCGTAGGCACACACAACAGTCAGAGCCTTCCCCCCAGCGACTTGCAGTCGCATGGAGGCGACCCTCTCGTTCACCGGAGAGAACTCCAACACAGCGGCGCTCAGCCGGTAGCTCTGGTGTCACGGTGGCTGATTGACAGTGACCAGTCTGAGAGCGCACAGGTAGGTCCTAATGACTCGTAAATGACATAAAAGCCATAAAAACATAAAAAGCCCACGATGAATGGATCCTGATCCTGCTACTGGTTCTGCCTTGCCTTCACCAGGAGAGTCTGGACTACTTTGGGGAGCGGAGGACAGACAGGAGTCAGAGCTCCAAGTTCCAGGGCGTGGAGACTCCCTCGCAGGTGAAGTCGGAGAGTCTATGATGCTGTCATTCATTTTCTCTTTTGGCTTGTTTCTGTGTACTTAGGGCACCCCCAGCACCGGGCCCCTCTGATTGCACAAAGAATCATCACGGAGTTTATTAATTTGATGACTCGTCACAGTTCTTCTTTTCGGGCTTGGCCCGGCCAGGCCAGACGCTCGCCAACGAGCTCCCCTCCCAGGTCTGGCTCCAGAAGGGGGCCCCGGTTTCCCTTGTCCGAGCGAGGTGACTGAGTTTTTCTGAAGTCTTTTCATGGGGTCTTTGAATCTTAGTCTGGCCCCTCCCCTGGGACCACTTTGCCTTGGGAGACCCTACCAGGGGCTAATGCCCCGGACAACACAGCTCCCAGGGTCACAGGGGCACCCAAACCCCCCCACCACGATAAGGTGGCGATTCTTTGGGGGGGCCTTTCACTTCCTGTGCACATATACTGTATATATGGTATATCCACAGATATCAACGTATGCCATATGGGGCTGTTCATTCTGTTGGAGCTCTGCTGCTCTAACACTAACCCTACCTGCTATGGAGTGAATGCGAATGCTCTTCATCTTGAGTCTCTGGGGAGGAGGAAGCTGTTTGTTGAACTTGTTCTTCATCACCTCATAGTAGCCCACGTACCTGCTCTGAGTTTCACATGGGAAGAAACACTTGCGTGAGCACAAGAACATTTCAAAACCCAACCACTCAACCCTGGCCCCACCGACCTACTAAATTGAACCGACTAACATCCGCTAGACGCTAGTTAAAGTGGGGTGGGGTTTTGATTAAAGGCGCGGTGACGTGTTAGTGGAATTTAATTGGGTTGCGATCCCACATTTACTCAACCCGGAAAGCTGGTTTCTCGGTGACCCGTTCTCTTTGTACCGGGAGATTTAAGGGTTTGGTGTTAGTGAGGTTCTTGGTTGGGTTAGGGGTGGTGTTTAGTGGAGTTTTTGGGTTGGGTTTTTAACGAGTGGGTTTGGTAGTTGGGCTTCTTGACTCGGCCAGAACCCCACTAATCAGCCGGATAACCCGCGCGTTCGCGTTTAAAGTCTTCCATAACTCACCAACCCCCTTAAACCCGAAGAACCCACTAACACCACCCGTTAAACCCAACCAGAACCCACTTACACCACCTCTTAAAACCTAACCAGAACCCACTAACACCACCCCTTAAACCCAACCAGAACCCACTAACACCAACCCTTAAACCCGACCAGAACCCACCAAAACCACTCCTTAAACCCAACCATAATCCACTAACACCACCCCTTAAACCCAACCCACTAACCTCGCAAACTCACCAGTAACCACCTTAACCCACTAATCCCTAATCTACTAAACCCTGTAACCCTAACCACCAGCCTTACACCACTAACCCCCTAAGCTTAACCCAGTCTCCCTAACTCACTACACCCCCCCCCCCCCCCACACCCCCCCCTCAACCAAACCGACTCAACCGAACCTACTAACCATAAAAAACAAATCCTTGTCAACCATTTAAAATCCTGCTTTCATGAATGAATGAATGACAGCATCATTAAACTCCGTGATGCTTTTGTGAAGGGCTGTGTACACAGATAGCTCCCGACTTCACCTGCGAGGGAGTCTCCACGCCCTGGAACTTGGAGCTCTGACTCCTGTCTGTCCTCCGCTCCCCAAAGTAGTCCAGACTCTCCTGGTGAAGGCAAGGCAGAACCAGTAGCAGGATCAGGATCCATTCATCGTGGGCTTTTTATGTTTTTATGGCTTTTATGTCATTTACGAGTCATTAGGACCTACCTGTGCGCTCTCAGACTGGTCACTGTCAATCAGCCACGTGCACACCAGAGTACCCGTACGCCCTGTTAACATTCCAGCCGCAGGCATTGTGAATCATCTATAGCTTTCAACCAGCAGACAGGCAATAATGACCAGCCACAGTGACACTATTGTCTTGTACTTGGTGTTAAAGAAAGCCTGTTGAGGTTGCTCCAAGGTTACCTTTCCCGCCTTTGCAGTGAATAGCGATAATGTTCCTGGAGTCAGCACCCATCCACTCCCTCACGCTGGCGGTGTATTTCAGCATGTCCCTGAGAGTAATTTAGCAGGTTGAAATACAAAAATGTCTGCATATTAGTTTTGGTAACCATGTGTCAAATAGAAATGACACACACACACACACACTTACTCCAGAGAGGGAACATTGTGGTCGTCGATGAACACTCTCTCGACCCGGTAGTGGAAGAACTTGGGGTCGTAGCCCTTCTCACCTGGGGACAGAGGGGAAGCATTGAAAGGTTGCCAATGACAACAGACGTGAGCAACGAGACGCAGACTTACTGCAGAGGTTGTACACTCGGTAGTGGTCCTCGTGTTTGGTGTCCAGGAACCTCGCCACCTCCTGATAGGAAGAGAGAAAACATGTATTTTGTTCTTCCTTCCTTGCTTGCTTGCTTGATCCCTCATCTTTGGTCTCACTTGGTTTAAAAGGGTCCCTAATTTACCACCAAGTGTGATGTGTTGACAAGCAAGTTCAGAATTGACCCAATAATGACATCACACATGGGAGAGTGTGTGTGTGTATGTGTATGTATGTGTATGTGTATGTGTATGTGTGTGTGTGTGTGTGTGTGTGTCCTTACCCGTATGGGGTTTCTGTAGAGGGACTGTTTCCCAGAAGAAGGGAAGGACATGGCGATGACACGATCTGTGGAGAGACAGGAACCTCAGTTCATTTTCGGAGCGGAACAAGCCAAAGCCAAATCCCGTTCCCGTATTCATGTTGTTGCCGTGGATGTTGCCGCCCCTACCCGTGACATAGGTCAGGTCAAGGTCGAACCCATCCTTCTGATAGCGCCGCTTGTTCTCTGAGACCTGTTCAAAGCAGAGCAAGACTTAGATACCAAGACTAGGGACCAAGAATTAGCAACCAAGATTTAGAAAGACAAGACTTAGCGACAAGAATTGGCGACCAAGATTTGGCGACTGGCTTCTCTCCCTCTCCCTCTCTCCCTCTGCTCCCTCTCACCCTCTCGCACGCAATCTTCACAATCTCCACAATCTCCACAGTGGGTTACTATGGAGGCAACCTCACCATCCTCCTGGTGACCTTCTCCAGCTCCTTCTTCTGGGACGCCAGCCGGAAGACCCGGAAACCAGGATGATGCATCCTCAACGGGGCCCGCAGGAAACTTCACCCTCTGACCCCGCCCCACCGGGGACAAACAGCGTGATTAGGTAGATAAAATTGTTCTCTGTCCTCCATAGACTCGTCATACATCTCCTGGTGCTTGAAACAAAGTCTATATATATTCTACCCAGTAAACCATTGCTTGAGCTACACTCCTCCAACCCGCACCCTCCTACCACAAGGTCGTGGTAACCAACACACCACTCCATGCAGCGGGTGGAGATGCAGGAGGCTCTGCAGAAGCAGAACCGAGGGTACCTGGGGATGAGGTGGCTCCCCGACATGTCTGAGAAGGTGTAGATCATGGTGACACCCAGCGTGACCACCACGATACAGGCGTCCACGATGTTCATTTTGGAGCTGAAATACACCTTGAACCTGATGGAACACAACCGGCAGGGGGGGGGGGGGGGGGAGTATGTTTTACAAGCGACCAAGACTTAGCGGCTTAGAGAGAGAGCGTCCAGTGTCACCCCCTATGCTTCCTGTTGAACTTCCTGTTCATGCCTTCCTGTTAACGATACACCAGAATGACCGCATTCTGTGTGTTTGAGTCATTCACTCTTATTCTCACATGTGTGTGGAAATAACAGACAAGCGCTCGCGCTCTCTCTCTCTCTCTCTCTCTCTCTCTCTCACCCTTCTACACAGACTCGGAGGAGAACGTCCATGAGGAAGAAGAGGGAGATGGTCAGAGACAGCGCCTCCACCGCGTCTCTGGCCGGGCTGTGGTACGGCAGGCACATGTCCACCACCACCAACACGATGTCCACCAGGATGAGAGCCACGCCAAATACACTGCGCACACACACACACACACCATTATTATTATTCATATTAAATATACTGGACACGAGTGTGTTGAGCTTGAAATGACCACGGTTTGCGTCTCTCGTCTCACAGCGAGCTCACCGAAAGCCGAAGGACATAACAAACGGTGTGATCTTCCTCCTGATCATGCTGCAGAGGAGGAAGAGGAATATACATTAACCGGGGGGGGGTTAGCAACCAGGGGATACTGAGGATAGCAACCAAAAGCTTCTGGGTCTGAACCCCATCAACTTAATAGTGAACAGATATACGACAGATATACAACTCACCTGTACAGAGTGTCTGCTTCCTCTTGGACGTCCTTTCCATCATCAATCTCCACTTTGGCATTCTCCATCTTGTCAACTACCCTGTTTACAGACAGATAGACAGGCAGGCAGGCAGGCACAGACAGACAGGCAGGCAGGCAGACAGACAGAGAGAGAGAGTTAATGACAGTTAGAACAACCGAACCTGGAGCAAAAGTCAACATCCATCCGTCCATCTATGAATCGTGGTTGTTTTCTAGTCTTCTTCTTCTTCTTCTTACCCGTTGGTATCTGATGGTTGTGACCCGGGGCTGAAATGCACGGAGGTCATTGTGTTTCTGTGTCAGCGGAAAGAAGACTTCAAGGTAAACCCATAATAGATCGGCGCAACGGTGTGAGTGTAAATTAGAGGAAGATCACATGCCCGGTTGCCAATCCAACAATTGGCATGACGTGTTTGTAATGTATCTGATTGAATGAATGAATTAAAACCTCTGCGTTTTAATGTCAAGGGGGGAGACAGTACAGCCTACCTTCTTCTCGTCCAACTCTCTCCGTCCGTTTGTTTCCGCTAATGCCTTCGAGGGGAGATCCAACCAAACATTATAACTCGCACCAACTTCTTTTTAGTAAGCGCCCGTCCAGCCGAAGAGCGTCGTGCGTTACGAGGTCGGTCTTGTGACTTATTGGGAAGAAGACAGGACAGAGGGGAGCTGCACAGTTCAAGGGTTAACCGGATTGCTGTTTTTCTTTTTCCTTCCCATCTATCCTGCTCTCTGTTCTGCAGACGCAGCAGTTTCCAACTTCCTTGCACGAAGCGAAATGAAATGTTGCACAGCCCTTCTTCTTCTTCTTCTTCTTCTTGTTCTTGTTCTTGCAATCGTTTTACCCACATCTGCATGTCGACAAGACTAGACTGTACTCCCTTTCTTTTCCACAGTGATGACATCTGGTTTCAATCACACGCAGTCTGGCTTCTCCCAAGCTTCACAACGCATGAGTCTCTGGGTCCGTCCGGAGACGCAGTCCACTCACAAGTGATTGGCTCTTTGCACAAAATGCATACTCATGATATAATAGCACCAAATATACAGTGTTATATATATATGTGTATATATGTATATATTTGTATGTGTGTGTTTATACTGTATATGTATATTTGCAATGTATATGTGTGTGTGTATATATGTATATTTGCAATATATACATATATTTTTTTTATATTATATATTATATTTTTTATATTATACATTCTATATTATATATATATAATATATAATTATATTATATATTCATATTTGTATATATTTTTTGCCTACTTGTTTTGCGTCCTGTCGCCTGCCATGTCACAATAATGCCACTGTTCAGAATGGCACCGTGTTATGAAGAACATGTTATGACAATAAAACACTTGGACTTTGACTTTGATCTGCTTCTCTGCATGGTTCTAATCAGGGATTTTGGGCCCCGTGAAAAGAAACCATATAGGGCCCCACCACGGCCGAGCGGGAAAGAAAGTCACCATCAAGTCAGTCATCATTTTAACATAATTTAGACCATCATTATATATATGGACCCATATAATGTTGTGATACTTTTACTATGTGGTTAAATTAGGTTTGCATGGAGTAGCATACTTAATTTTAGTCTATCAACCTATTTATTTTGCCAATTTTACTGTAGTTATGTCACTAATTAGGCCTACTTAGAAGAAAAGAAATCCAAATAAAAACAAACTTTTCATTTCAGGCTTTTAGAGTCCCCCCCCCCCCCCCCCCCTCCACTTTGGGCCCTGGCCCTGGGTAGTCTGTCCCACACCCCCCCCACCCCCCCCCCCCCCCCAGTCCGACGCCCCAGTACAGTCTGCACCTCGGTGGTTCTGCATGGTGCTAATGCGGACCATGCAGAACTGAGGCGCCTATAAATAATAATAATCACACTAGCGGGCATATCGACCCAGACGCGCCCAGATGCAGCCGGACTCTCCCGAAGGTAGGTAGGTGTTTTTAGGCGAATTTAGCGGAAATATGTTTATATTTCCAAAGGCATTTCGCAATAGGATATCACTAATGTAACATGTTTTGTATGTAGGGCTAAAGGATTTGATTTGACCAGCATGTTGCTGCTGCTGCTTCTGTCCATTGTCTGCCCATCTCTGACCTCGCCGCCTCCGTCCACAGTAGGCCTGTGTCTCTTGTACTATTTATTATTTATTGATCTTAATTTTGTGCATACGATATCATCCATTCAATTCTTAATGAGAATTTTAAAATAAATAAATAAATAATAATATAATAAAATAATTAATAAATACAATAATAAAATAAAATAATACAATTAATTAGTTTCAAGTTGTTTACTTTAGTTAGATACACGAAATAGATTCAACATTTTATTTATATTTTATATTTTAATAGCGACGTCAATGTTGGCCTTCTCTTTATTCCTTATTCTCCTTTATTATGGGAGTTGGATTGCGGGTCGGAGCTTGCTGCGCTCCGGCGCGCCGTCCGAGACCTTGAGCTCCAGGTGACGCTCCGGTCGTGGCAGATGGAGCACCTGAGGAGACACAAGTACATCCGCCGCTTCCACCCGCAGCCGCCGCCGCCGCCGCCGTCCGCTCCAGAACCGCAGGACCCCCACTCCAACAGCACGGGCCCCAACCCCGGACTACCGGACCCTCTCCTGCCCCCTGCTGGCAGCGTTCTTGTCTATGACAAAGGTGTATATAACGGTTCATATAATATATTGTATTGCCATTTTATTTCATATATGTGTATATTTTATATAACAGATGCAAACTAAATTAAATTATATCTGACAACTAACAACCAAATAATAATAATAAAAAAGTTAGGATTATTAATTTTATTTAAAGTCAAGTCAATGTTATTTGTATAGCCCTTAATCATAGTTAGTCTCAAAGGCCTTTACAGGCTATATGATTATGGGCCATATGATTATGACAATGATTATGCACTTTATTACACTTTATACACATTCTTTGTTTAATCATTCCTTTTTTATGGAATACTGATATCCAATTCAGATATCCAATTCAGAATTATAATGTGACGTATGGGTGCCCAAAGAAGTAATTTTATAGTCCACCACCTCCAGACTGCTCCGAGCTGTTCGACAGACTCCGGCCACCGAGTGGATTCTACCGGATCCGGCCCAAACTGGACCAGGAGCCGTTCCTGGCCTACTGCGATATGGAGGATGGAGGGGGCTGGACCGTGATCCAGAGGAGAAGACACGGCAGAGTGGACTTTAACAGGTAAAGTCTTCCCTCCCTATTTTTCTCCTCCATTGAGAAGTGTTGCATTTTTAACACTGTGATTCCCAGGCAAGATGGATTCCCCAAGCCGGCCAGTTTATCTGTCAGTACAGTCCGCTGGGTAGGCTGGTAGACAGATCTAGTAGTCATGCATCTAGGTGGACATTCCCACTTGTGATGTCACCAGACGGTAGTCACATGGCAATTGTGAAACGGCTTGCAATGGCTAATCACACTCACACCTGGCGGCATAGTATGTCCCCCTTAAATCTTACCGACAGCACCTTTAAATTCCTGTTGCTCCAATATCCAGTTTGCTTTGAGGTTGCTTTTGTCAAAAGCATTTGACAAATAAAAGTTCAACTAATAATTTGTCCAAAAAACCCCAATAATGATCTCTAACATGTTGTTGTGTTTCTCCGGGCTGATCTTGTTGTAGAGATTGGGTGGACTACAGAGACGGGTTTGGTGATTTCAAGAAATGGAACGATGAATTCTGGCTTGGAAATGAACACATTCATGTCCTGCTCTCAGAAGGTAGCCTACATTTAATATGAGTCTTTATTAGTTATGAAGGTAAAGTAGATGAATGAATGAATAATGAAATCCACAAGGCCCATGGTTTGGAGCATATCCTATCCTATACGATTCCGCCATAAAGGAATGGATTTGAATCAGAATCCAGAATCAGAATCAGAATGTTAATCTCAATTTAAATCTGGACTTGAATCTGAATCTGAAACTGAATCCCCATTTAAATCTCGACCGCAATCTGAAAAATGTGTGTGTGTGTGTGTGTGTGTGTGTGTGTGTGTGTGTGTGTTTAACGTGATGTGGGGTTCTCATGTGTGAAGGGCAGAACCTGCTCAAGATAGACCTGACGGACTGGAGTGGCCAGACCAATCATGCCTTCTACCAGAACTTCAGAATAGGCAATGAGAAGGTAGACACCTTTTTGTGTGGAAAGTAGGCTATACTACTACGACTACGACTAATAATAATAATAGTAATCTGAAAATGTAATTGGTGAAAAGTAATTTGTAATCCGGAAAATTCATTTGGAAATGTAATTAGTAAAAGTAGAAAAAATAGAAAAATGTAAGTAAAAGTAATCCCTAAAGAAAAAAAAATGTAATCCTTACAATAGATAGGATTATTATGTGAAAAAATAATCCTGAGAAATGAATTCTGTCCACAAACAAGTTATTTTTTCTGTTGCAGGACAGCTATCGTCTGCAGTACGGGCAGTACAGCGGGCGTGCTGGCGATGCTCTGACAGCAGGCGGCGGAGTGGAGCAGTGGTCCGCCTGCGTCAACGGCATGCAGTTCAGCACCAAGGACCAGGTACATGGTCCTCAAGAGCACTGCTGTGTTCCGGATCACACGGTGTTGATGGACAAATAGCCATACAGCCACCAACTTTGTTCATAATAATAATAATAATAATAATAACAACAAAATATTCCATCATTTTGTCAGGACAATGACCGCTTTCTGCAGGGTAGCTGTGCCCAAGAGAACATGGGTGGCTGGTGGTTCAACAGGTCAGTGATAATAATATAATAATAATAATAGTCTTTATTTATAGAGCACTTTTTAAAATACACATTACAAAGGGCAGCAAAATAGAACAGAACTCATAACATGTTTTAAAAATACTTTTTTTTTTTTTATTGGATGGAATTTGTTGTATAAAACCAATAAAACCAATACAGAAATAAAATAAATAAAAGACAGATCACAGAAATTAAAACTCAGGTAAAATAAGGACCTTTTGTTATAAAGTCTGTAAATGGTGTGAATATTCTGATTCTTTCCCTTCAAATGTGATTGTCATATTTGTGGTTATTGCACATTTGCTGGGGCATTGCCACTTTTTCATTTCATTGCATATCCTATATGTGCATGTGACAATTAAACTTCTTGAATCTTAAATGTTGAATCTTGATGGCTGTACACTTGTCCCTATAGGCTGAAAGCTCTGCTCTACAGTGTCTCCCACCCGGGGCCCTCTCCCTCCTGACCCTGGTGGCCTCGTATTGGCTGTGGTGCCTCATGTGCCAGCGCCGCCAACCTGAACGGCAAGTTCTACCGTAGTGGGGAGTACAAGGGGGGGTATGACAACGGTGTGGTGTGGGGCACCTGGCGGGGCCTCTGGTACTCTCTCAGACACACTGCCATGAAGTTCCGTCCCTTGACCTTCTTGGACAGTGCGGGCAGCGGAGACGGATAAAAAAAATACCTGATTTAAAAAAATACCTGATATACTCTATAACCTGACTGTGTGTATAATATGATATTGCTATGGAGATATGTTACTATGGAGTTGCGATGGAGCTGATATGGTAACCGAGGAGAGAAGAATCTTGCAATATGTTTCTTTTAATAATGTGACTTAAACTCATTCACATTTGACTTTCATTTACTGTTATTCCAGAGTGTATTATTATATATTATATATTATATACACGCCTGGAATGGGAATTTATGCATTAAAACGAAGAGCATCAAAACATTGACTTCATGATATTTATTTATTTTACTAGTTCACAATATAATTCAACTACCTGGTATGAATAAATAAATAAAAACACGAAAGGAAACTTTTAAATAACATAATATTGTAGAATATGTGAGATTATCCAAAGAGACATTCAGTCTAAATGGCAGCACATTAAAACAGTGTTACTTGACAATGTTGAACCAAAAATGTGATGTCTTCCCTGCTATAGTTTGTCTGCATGAATAGCATTTCATTCTATAATGCTTAAAATGCAGATCATAAAATGAGACTACCATCTAAAATAGTGAATTATTTAAAGACATAAAAATTATGTCCTTAAATGGTTTTGGCACAAGAACTGAACAGACTTCTAATCAAATAATGTTAACCCAATAAGTCAAGCAAGGCACATTTTAAACAGTGGCAGCATTTCACTGGAGCAGCCCACTAGCTATTTCAGGTCCAGCTATTTCTTTTACTTGAGGGGCCTGGGAGGATCATTATTATTTCTTTAAAAAAAAAGTAACAAATTACTTTTCGGAAAATTAACGGATTACTTTTCGGAAAGAAATCAAAAACCTTTTCCAGAAAAGTTATGGATTACTTTTTCGAAAAGTAACAGGTTATTTCTAGGGATGCACCGATACCACTTTTTTTCAGACCGAGTGACAGTACCAAGTACTTACATTTGGGTACTTGCCGATACCGAATACCGATACCGAGTACTTAATAAAACCATTACAGTTCTAATGACTTTGAAAACATGTTTTATTTTCAATTTTCATCAGATGTTCCTCACTTTCTGACTGTGAACAAATTAAACAAATATAACGGCACTGCCACACATTTCAATGAAATGTAACCTATTCAGAACCATCCAACATACGTCAGTCGGATACTCGGTACCAAGGACGTGTTGTTGTTTAGGACATTGGTGGACATCACAGATGTTGCGCCAAGGATGCGCAATGATGACGCTCCCGTGAGGCGCGGGGCTCAGAGTCAGCGTCTCTGGGGGGGGGGTGCTCCGTTAATTCGCCGTTCTGATGGGGGGGGTGCGCTGTTAATTCGCCGTTCTGATGGTGGGGGTGCGCTGTTAATTCGCCGTTCTGATGGTGGGGTGCGCTGTTAATTCGCCGTTCTGATGGTGGGGGTGCGCTGTTAATTCGCCGTTCTGATGGGGGGGGTGCGCTGTTAATTCGGCGGTCTGATGGGGTGCGCTGTAATTCGCGGTTTCTGATGGGGGGGGGGGTGCGCTTTAATTCGCGAACTTCTGATGGGAGGGGTGCGCTGTTAATTCGCCGTTCTGATGGGGGGGTGGGTGCGCTGTTAATTTTGCCGTTCTGAGGGGGGGGTGCGCTGTTAATTCGCGTTCTATGGGGGGGTGCGCTGTTAATTCGCCATTCTGATTGAGGGGGTGCGCTGTTATTCGCGGTTCTGATGGGGGGGTGCGCTGTTTAATTCGCGTTCTGATTGGGGGGGGTGCGCTGTTAATTTCGCGGTTCTGATGGTGGGGGGCGTGCCGCTGTAATTTTGTGCGTTCTGATGGGGGGGGGGGGGGGGTCGCTGTTAATTCGCGTTCTGATGGGTGTGCTGTGGCGCTGTTAATTCGCCGTTCTGAAGGGGGGGGGGCGGGTGGGTGCGCTGTTAATTTGCGGTTCTGATGGGGGGGGGGTGCTCCGTTAATTGGTGGGGACATGTCCCCAGCGTCCCCACTAAATTCTACGCCCATGCTCAGTACCATGCGCAGTTGCTATTAAACATCCATAAACGACAACTCGGTTGCATCTCTTTATTTCAATATTCCTTGGCTAAGAATATTACAAGGTTAACGTTGCGTTGCCGAAGTGGTATCGGTGCGGTTGTATCGGAGTAGTTTAACGAGTACGAGTACGAGTACATGAGCACAGTATCGGACCGATACCGAATACTGGTATCGGTATCGGTGCATCCCTAGTTATTTCTTTAGAAAAGTAATGGGTATTGTTTTGGAAAGTAACAATTAGTTTTTTGGAAAAGTAATCATCTTACCAGCTGCCACCCGGATTTTGTAGAAGGATCAGGTTCTGCACTTTTTGCTGAAGGTCTCAGCGGCGTCTTAAAGCATCAGTTCACACAACCTTTGTTTGTTGTGTTGTTTAATGTGCGCTTGTCGGTACTGAGTCCGTCCCTCTGTATGGTCCGTGTAGGAACGCGGTGGGAGCAGATTAGTTCCACCGAGCTGATCCCAATTTCTTTGTTTGTTTGTTTTTGTTTGTTTCTTTGAGTTTATATTTCCTCTTCTTTATACAAAACTCAAATTTGACTCAACAGTATGAGGATATGATAATGTCTATTAATTGACAAACATTGTTTTAAAGTGCTCTTATTGATAAATGTGATCTAACAGAGGTAAATGGCAAATATTAACCATATATGCTGTCTATATTGCTTGTAATTGAGATAAAGTAAACATCTGTTAAGTATTTTTTACTTAAGTTGTTATGGCTTTATTGATTTAAAAACTCAATAATGCGGTGGGTCCACCAGACCCACGAACATTGGATGAGAATCAAAAACATGACCTGAACACAAGGGGTAATGTGCAATGTCTAGGTCAATAGATAAGAAGTCCTCATCAAGCTTGGCCATGTTAGTAGGACCTCACATTGCTGCCTGCAGCTATATTTTTCCTTGTTCTTGGCACACCCTAGTGGACTTCTTGTTTATCGGTTACCATGTTTGTTTTCATCCACCACATGTTGTTTCTGTCTCTGCCCCCACCTGTTATAGTTTACCTCCTTCGCTGTGTTGTTCGCCATGTGTTGTCGTGTGTATTTGTTTAGGTATTGTTTTCATGTTTTATCTGATGTTCTGTTCACCATGTGTTTTAGTTTATGTTATTCATTGTGTCATGTTTTATTTTGTACTGTGCTTATTCCCATGTTGTTCCCATGTTGGCATGTGGTAAAGCTGGAAATGTCTGTGATTGTGTGATCTGTGCATTTGCGCAGGGTTTGAATGGCTGCAGTGGGAATATTATTTTAAAAATAGAGCAGGCCTTGGTTGTAATGTTGGTCACAAGTCTGTTTCAGAGGAAGCTCAGGTTACATTTAAATGTGAGATCAGTAAAAAACAACAACACATAAAACATATAAAAACATTTTATTGGTACATAATATGAGTGGGAGGAGAAGTGTTGAACAAGGTGATACAAAAGAAGGAATTCTTCATTGTGATGTTTCGTGTTCATGTTGAGGGCAGATCCAGGTCCATCATCCTCTGCTCTGCATCGCTCAGCCTGTAGGGGGAGCCAGACATGGGTAACGAGCGACATCGGCTCTTCCTCTGCTCTGCCGTGGAGGCACTAAAGGTGGCGCTACGCTGCCTCCCATTGGGCCCCCCCGGGGCCCCAGAGAGGGCCTGGGCCCCCTTTAACCTGCGGGCCAGGATGTTCCTCTGAATGGGCGAGGGGCCACGGCGGGACCAGCACTGCTCAGCCCACTCGGCCCGCTCCTGGGCCAGCTGGTTGGCACTCCGAGGGGGACAAAGGGCTCCGTTGCGGGGGCCTCCTATTCTTGGGGGCCCTCCACCGATCCCAGATCCACTCCCAGCACTCTTGAGCCGGTCTCTTTCCACAGTGCTGTTGAGCAGTACTTTATCAGGCCTGTCTGGAGAGAGGCTGAGACTAGGAGCAGCGGTCTCCAGCCAGGTCCTCTTGGGGCCAGATGGTTCCCAGTTGGACGGTCCAAGCTCTGGAATGGGATAGGAAGGGAATGATGGGTACGGCTGGCCCTCCCGGACTCCTCTGACCCGACAGCTTCCTTCTGGAAGGGTCCTGGAGCCCACCTAGCAAAGAGAAAAGACGTTTGCTCACATCTATGACACAATCAACGTTTCTGAAATATATCCTAATTTATTGTTCCAACAGAAGGCATTGGATATAGATCCAAGGCAAGTTCATTTACAGTATATAGCACATCATACACAAGGTCATTCAGAGTGCTTTACATCAGGGAGGGATCACATTTTAAGACCTTTAAAATGTGACATCACAGAGAAGTAAACAGTTGTTATGTTACAGGGGTTTGTGTGAAGAAATCAGCAGACCTGCGTCATGCTTCGCTCCCTGAAGGCCCTGGATCCCGCAGACGATGGAGGCTGTGGTTTGGCATCCGTAAAACTACATGTCCTGCGGAAATTAGGGTTCATTGTGTAGGAGGAGTTCCCTGCGCCAACGCCTCCTCCCCTGCCCAGCCCGCTCCTCTCCACCATCTCCACCCAGTCGGCAGTACGCTCCTGCCTCCTGGAACTCCCTCCGCCTCCATATCCTGGGAGAGTAGGCCCCAGACGGAGCTCCGCCCTGGGACTCAGTGTGTCCGACGCGACGGTCTTCGTGGGAGCACCTGTGTGGCATCGCTTTGCAGCTTGGTGGTGGTGGTCCGGGTGGTCGGGCGGCGGAATAGGAGGTGGGGGCAGGGGGAGCCCCACCAAGGTGGGAGTCAGGGCGGCGGTGGACGTGGTGGCAGTGGCGCCCAACAGGCTATTGTCCACGGGGCTGGAGGAGACGTGGTACAGCTGGGTGGCCTCCGTCAGACCCTGCTTCTTCATCTCCTTCAGTTGCTGCTGGGCCAGCCGGTAGCTGGGCACAAAACACAGATGAACAGTTTAACAATCAGTTCCAAACATATTTCATGATATGCATATGTATGTCGCATTTTCCGTACATACCCGAACACAGGGGGCAGCATTTTCTGTCCGGAGGGAGACAGCCTGTCCGGGTCTGGAGAAAGAGGGAGGACCAGGGGCTCAGACAGAGACAGAGACTGGCTGCCCAGCAGGGGCATCTGTTTGGAACCCATCCCCTGTAGCCCCTGTGCCTCCATCAGGCTGGGTCTCTGCAGGCTGTTCCCGAAGATGGAGGCCTCGTCGGAGAGCTTGCGTCCTCCGGCGGAGTGCATGGAGCCCTGGCGCACGGAGCTGCAGGGAGGGGCCCGACACAGTTTCCTCCACGCCGCGAAGAGGAGGGTGGCCGCAATGACGCCCAGGCAGAGGAAGATGCCCGCCGCCACCATCAGGTTACCGCCCAGGGCCGTGGACCCCGTGGGCACGACCGGCGGAGACGCAGGGGGAGCCGACGTCACTGGAGGAGACAGAAGGACATCATAAACTGAATACAACTATCCAACATGTTCATGTCTTTGACGACATGAGAGTGAAGAATATATATATATATATATATATATATAACAGAATAAAACTAAACTACAACTAAGATAAAATAAACTAAGGTAGATACAGTAAAAAACTGAAAACTAAAATCATGATTTGTTGGGGTCTGTACCAAACAAACATGTTTTCTTACATCTGGAGAAAGAAATGTGTAGACCAGGGCATTTCTGCAGAACATGTATAATGAGGTTATACTTTTAGATAAGATGAATCACTAAAAAACATAACAAAATGTTAGATTATTCAAAGCAAATCTACAGTCAATAAAGTGGTATGACTTCATCCGTCTGCAGGCAGGGGGGAGGAGCAACCAGGAGGAAACTAACTCAGGCAGTCCTCCAGGGAGCAGGGGGACTGCTCCATGCCCAGGCCCGGGCACTGCACCCCCGGTACACCCGGCCGTGACAGGCACTGGCGCACCCGCTCCCTCACGCCTTCTCCACAGCTCATGCTGCATGGGCTCCATGGATCCCAGGGTCCCCAGGACTCTACATGAAGCAGATGGGCAGCAGAGAAATATGGAAGGAAATTGGACCGGTATTAAAAGAAGATCAAATAGTCAAGAGATCCTATCATCTCAACCGCGATAACATTCTGTCCCAAGCTAAGATCCTAGGCCTAACATCTTCCTCTGCAAGCTCTGTGCCGAAGACAGCGTCCCCAAGCTAACATCAATTCCCAAGCTAAGACCCCTTCTCTAGCTAAATTTCCATTCCAAGCAAAAAGCTGTTCCGAAGATAACATCCATTCCTAAGCAATAATTCCCAAGCCAGCTTCTGTTCCCAAGGTAGCATCCATTACCCAAACCAGTCTCCGTTCCCTCTTTATAACTAGATTAACTTTCCTAGCATGTAGGCTATTAATCTGCTATTACATCTTATTTATATATTTTTGGAATAAAGGAGACAAAAACAACAATCCCACAAAGTTAATCTGGATGTCACTTGATAAAAAACTTTATAAAAATGTGTCAATTTCCACCAGCAGAAAACACACAGAAAACCCAAAACAAGGGGGAAGTACATAGTACTGTATTTTCAATTGTACAATAAACTGTGTACTCACACCTATGGCCACAGCTAGGGCACAACAACATCCCAGAGTAAAGATATTGTAGAGTACACTTTGAGTGTCATTTTGAGGGTCATTTTTCCTGTCCGGGTTGACCAAGTCCTCTGTTTCATAGATAATATAAGACAAGATAATACTTTATTGATCCCAGGTGGGACATTTGGGAGAGACTCATCAGAAACACATTCTCACCTACACTTCTGTGGACCACCAAGCAGGTCTGGGCCGGGCTAGGCATCTGGCTGTAGTTGAAGACAAAGCGGAAGCAGTATTTACTCTTCCCAGGGTGGAACACGGAGCAGTTGAACTCGGTCTGGTTCTCCCCATGGGTCAGCCAGTTGAAGGCCAGCAGCACCGGCGGGGCCAAGGGCTCGTCCTGTGGTCCGAACCCCAAAAGGGATGTCCCGGCTGAGGGACCCAACCCGGAGGAACCGGCCATGATGGAGCCAGCAGCAGCAGCACCACCACTGCCGCCACCATCTCCAGCCCCACCAGCAGCAGGAGCCTCCCAGTACAGCTGCACCTTCCCGTTGATGGCGGCGCACGGCGGGGTGAGGAGCCTCACGGTCATGGTCCTGTCGCAGCTGGTCCGGTAGATGCTGGCGTCGTCCACCTGCAGCTTGTAGGAGAAGATCCGTGACAGGTAGAGTGGACCGGAGCTCTTCACGTCCTGGCCAGTGTGAGGCGAGCGCAGAGCCAAGCGGACAAAGTCCTTCTCGGTGAAGGGGAATGCGCAGGGCAGCTCCACGCTCTGGGAGCGCAGCGCTCGGATCGGGTGGTACGTCCGCACTCGCACCTTGTCGATGCTGTTTCGCCCGATCTGGTTGTACTCCATGTAGCTGACCTCGAGGGAGAGGGCGGAGCTGTGGTCATCTGAGCATCCCTGGAAGTGCTCATTGGTGGATATCCCCACCTGTAAAAGGACAAAGAGAGATTCATGAATACCGTCCTTCACAGTGGATCCTCATTTAAGTAGAACAGGGTCCCTTAAAGTCTGTAAAAAACAGTGGTATCACCTGGAAGGATCCAGAGTAGTTTGCGAGCCGTTCGATGCCGATGTGGAAGGTGGGCCACTGGACGTGCAGTTCAGAGCTCCACCACCAGGAGGTGCGATGTGTGCTCCCTGAACCACTGGAGGAAGGGCTGGCGGTGATGGCAGTCTGCTTCAGATGAAAGCGGAATATTCCTGCGTACAGGAAGCAGGAGCAGTTGAACTCCACTCGGCCCTCTGATTGGTTCCCAGGTAGCGTTCTTGTCAGCAGGGTGGAGTTGGTTTCCATGTCGACCAGCGACAGGGTAGTGTTGCACACGGAGCTGCTGTTGCATGCTGTGCGGAAGTCCACGAACACGCTGGCGTTGCTAAGGGCAATGTGGAGCGAGGGCCAGACACTGAGATTTGCCATGGCTACAGAAGACATGAAGAAGAAACAATAATAAATAAGAATCTCCCCTCATATTCATTATCCATCACTTAGAATAGATGCTTTCACGCAAAGCAACTAACAGCGAGTTTGTTTTTAGATGCACATCATTAAGGAGCATGTAGAGGCGAGGGCATCATACTACATTTACATTTAGGGCATTTGGCAGATGCTTTTGTCCAAAGCGACTTAAAATGCTCATGCTGGGCTAATAGAACAAGTTTCAGGGACTAATAATGTTGCAAAGGGGCATCCCAACAGGGGTGATGAGCTGGGGACTGAACCAGCAACCCCTCCATCCATCGCATGCCATGAACATTTGTTGTCTCTTGTAGTCTCATTTCCAGAATGTTTATACTAGTGTGGCCTCAAGCTACCTGTGACCATCACGCACACACAACATCAGAGGGATTCTTCTAATTGACTTTAGCCATGGTTTCCATGATTGCGTGTGGATTTATTTATTTTTAAATCGGCTTAAAACGAACAACAATAAAGTGTGTCGATGATAGTCTAGGCCTGTGTGTTTGTCTGCTTTGTATGTGTTCACTGTGTTACAAAGCAGAGCCCTCTATAAGGAAAGAGGGTGTGTGGGGAAGGAAGAGACCCCCCCCCCCCCCCCCATCCCCTGCTTCCTTTAACAATACCTCTCTAGAAAATGAATGATGTTGTATTGCAATTGGATGGATTTGAATGAAATGCCAACGTTTTTACTGCATGCTGCATTCTCATAACGCTCAAAACTAAAAACTTCAGGAGGTAAGAGCGGGTCTGGCAATAGGAAGGTCGTTGGTTCGACCCCCCGTGTGTGTTTGGATAAAGCGCAATATAAATGCAATCCATTTACCATATAAAATTAAACGCACTTTAACACGTCAACTCAATGGACTCTTGGTAGATTGAATATTCAGCAAGACAGTAAACATTTTGTCAGCCGCTCACCGTATCCCATCAGCGCCACCAGGGGCGGCAGCAGCAGCGGCGCGACGGAGCGCTGCGCCATGCGGACGGCGGGAGCGCGGCGTCCCCCCGACACCGCCGCCTCATGACCCCCGCGCTTCACCCGGCTGGCCAAGCGCACACACACACACACACACACACACATCATATCAGACATACAGCCCATATTCAAAAATAAAACATGGACCGTAAACATTGACAGACTTAGAAACAATACCCAAAATAAAGTAGCCAATGGCAATAATTAAGACACCAAACGTGTTTTAAGTCACCAGACCATTATGTCATCACTGCAGTCCGAAACTAGACGACTACATTATTGACGAAGGCTATCCAAAACAATAAGGTATGGAATAAGGAATAAGGTTTATTAAGAATTAAGTTCGACTAAAATGAAACACCCATTGAGTGGTAAATTCTGACGGAAATAGTGATAAAGTAGATTAAGTAGGCACTCCCAATTCACCTTTCTAGTGTTTTTGGACTCACACATTCGGACTTTCGGCTGGCGTATTTGATTTGCACTTTTGTACCCTCCCAATGTAAATTCACGTAGTTAATGAACGCTTAATAATGAATCTGGCCCATATATATATATATATATATAAAAAAAAAACCTGCCTGTAGGCTACTTACTCTTTCTGTGGGCTCACACAACATGAGGTCCAAAAATAAAAATCCACAACATCCACGAGAAACAATCTCCAAGTATTCCCTAATAGAAGGAGCCTCCGTCCACTAGACAGCAGATCGGTCCTCTGCGCTCCAAGTTCAGCACACCGGCGCTCCCTGCTGCGTGGACGCGCGTGGGACGGGAGCGCGCACTGTCTGTAGGCTATATATATATATTATATATATATATATGTGTGTGTATATATATATATATATGTATATATATATACACACACACATATACAGCACCACCATCACCGGTTACAAACATGGGTGACGCAGTAGTAGGTCTATTATTATTATTATTATTATATATATATTATATATTAATATTGCTAAGAACATTGAACAACACGCAAAACACAAAACCAAGTAGGGTTTTGTGACTAAAAGACACATTTATATGCAAATCAGTGATAACAATACAGTAAAGTGGAATATTTACATTTACACATACGTTTCCATGTACATTGTACAGCTGTATTTTTATTTTCCTTTTCTATTTTCTTTTCTTTGTCAGATGCATCTTCTTGAAGCAACACAATACCGCCAGATGCTTTATAGAGAGCCAGGTGCCAGGGCTGACGGGCTTTTTGCTTCAACTGGAAAATATCTGGACTGGATTCTATTAGATACACATTTATAAGCGTGTCTGAATGAAAATAAAGTTGTCACACATGTATGTCTTGCATCAACGTATAGCGTGTGCATCCGTCATAAACATACACAACACGTGTGTATGTGGGTATGGGCATTGCCCTACGGCGCAACATCTGCCCAAAATTCAATGGTGACACAAAGCATGAAATTCTCCTAACTATGATCCGTCCAGATGCATCAAAGGCCAGATTGAGTTAATCTATGATCAATGAGCAAGCATCAGCCACATGCCCCGGTAATCTAATCAGCCCGCCGCCCACAGGCCTCTGCCCGCCCTCCCCTCCAACACATCACATCACAACACACACACCACATAATATCACATCACAACACAACATGAGTGGCAGTAGCTCAGGAGGTAAGAGTGGGTCTTGCTGGTTTGATCCCTGAGCAAGACGCTTAACCCTAACTGCTCCTGAATATCAAATAATTTTTGCGGGGAGCTGACGTCACACTCCGAGCTGTCCCTGGCAGGAAGGCTCCCCCCTCCCTCCCTCCCTCCCTCCTCCCTGCCTGTTCCCTCTCAAGGTTTCCTGCGCTCCTCTGCTAGGTTCCGGGTGTGAGTTTTTACCTCCCGTACTGCGGTCCATCGGGAGCCGGCGAAGTCCTCGGAGTCTCGACATTGTCATGAGGCATTAAGCAGCGCAATAAAGCCCAGAAAACAAGACCTCATACCCCCTTATCATTGTCTACAGCACCCTAGCTTCAGGAAACAGTTGCTCAGGAGGTAAGAGCAGTTGTGTGGCAACAGGAAGGTCGCTGGTTCGATCCCCGGGCTCCGCCGATCTAAGTGTCGAGGTGTCCCTGAGCAAGACGCCACCTAACCCCAACTGCTCCTGACGTGTTGGTTGCTACCTTGCATGGTAGGCACTGCCGTCGGTGTATGAATGGGTGAATGTGAGGCAACTGTAAAGCACTTTGGGTAAAAGCGCTTTATAAATGCAATCCATTTGAAGAAGAAGTCAGAAACCAGGATTATGACAAAGGCAGGGTTTATCAGAGAGTGGACATCGTTCTTTACAAGTTTACCCCAGAGAGAATGTTTTATTTGGTGTCGAATGGCTCGCTCATGATAGCTGTGCGAATGACGTGATATTGTTGCCTCAAAACGGGGGCATAGCATTGTGAGAGTACAGTATCGTGGACACTACATATTATTGAGGTCATGTGTACAGACAAAGTGAGACAAAAAAAAAAGGATCATAGCACAGTATGTTCAAGAATTTGCACATGGAAACACATAAAACTGGTTCATGAATGATCAAAAAAAAGGGCCACATGTTCTTGCATAATTCCATGATACCGCTTTCCACCTGCAGAGACCATTCTGGACGAGACGCTCGTCTTGTCCAAGCCCCTCGATTAGAACACCAAGCTACTCTCATGAGTGCTATTTCCCGTACGATGTGTTAAGATATTGTCTCAGAAGACATATTTCAGGTGCCCGTCACAGCGTCCGTACAGAGGCGGACCAGGACACCACCTGGTCGCAACCAATCAGAAGAGGTTCGGGTAGAACCTCAGTCCCTCGACGGAGTCGTCTCGGCATAGATGGCCCACCTTCTCAGCTAGTAGCAAGCTGGGGCACAAGAACCAACAGAGCACCGAGGTCAAGAGAGAGAACACAATGTGGAAAGTAGTACTCATACCGCTACTACTACTACTACTGCTACTCAAGACTACTAATAAATATATGGAACAACAGATGACAGAGAGGATCTACTGACCGTTCTTTGGAGAGCAGCACAGACAATCCTAACAACTTGGCAAACTCCTCTGCAGTCAGCGATCCCTTGTCAGTTACCTGCAGGAGAGAGAGAGAGAGAGAGAGAGAGACATTGAGAGAGACAGAGACAGGGTCAGGAGAGACAGACGGGAGTGAGACAACAGACAGAGGAGAGAAAGAAAGACAGACAAACAAGACAGACAGATGACAACCAGGCGAGAGACAGGGAGGAGAGTAACCGACTTTGGCAGACCAGCCTTCTCTGTCAGAGCAACACAGTGCCAACTTCGATAAGAGAGTGCTGCAGCTTTACTGATTTTAAATTCAAAATGAAATCATGGCTAAAATCCACTCAAACATGTACCCATCAGGCATAAACACGCTCACGTGATGTCTCAATGCCGTAAAACCATGCTGTTGTTGTGAAATGATGTTGTTGTATCGTGAATATGTACTGTTTTGTAATTGGGTTTTTATTTTACAGTGTTAATTGGGTTTTTATATGACATGTTCTTACATAAACAAATAAATAAAATAAATAAATATGAACGTAGGAGTTTGAGACGAGGAGGAGGAGGAGCCATGCGCTCACGTCGCCACTGCCTTTGCTCTGCGTCTCAGGGTCACACTAGTGAGTACTGCTTGCTGGTCCAGCTGGGAGCTGACTTACGTTGTCCAGGGCCGAGGCGATCATCTCCTCCTCGCTGTGAGACTGCAGCTGGACCACCATCACGCCGCTGTCAAACACACGCAGCCTGCGGCAAAAAGGATGGCCGGAGCGCGGACACGGTTAAGGTTAAAGAGAGAGAGAGATCAGGAGGCCTGTACATAAGAAGAAGAAGGAGAAGTAACGCAAGGAGGTGTTGTCCTTTTCCTGCCCATATGACACCCATTGCACTCTGAACCGTCCCTGGAAGCAGGGATCCCCCACACTGCGTTCCTTCTCCAGAGTTCTTCCTTGTTAATTAAGGGAGTCGTTTCTTGCCCTTAGCGGGGCTATAGGGCTAGGGGGGGGTTTCATAATCACATGACCCATAATCATATGGCCTGTAAAGCCGTTTGAGACTAACTGTGATTAAGGGCTACACAAATAAAATTGACTTGACTTGACTTGACTGGTTGTACTTTCAGGAATGCACTCAAAATGTGCATTATTGTACATGCTAAAACAAACTGGGCCATGTCAAATCCTGGCTAATATGAGGCTTATAGATCTATGGGTAAAAACAACCATGTCAGGCTATATAAAATGTGTTTGGTAGGATTAAATACATTGGCACACACACACACACACACACACACACACACACACACACACACACACACACACACACACACACACACACACTTTGAGTGCCTTGAAAACAGTGCTCCATAAATGCAATGAATTATGATGCTAGTTTAAAAACAAGCTAGGCTAGGTTAAAAAAAACACGCTAGCCTGGATAAAAGGGGTGGGGCTGGGTCAAAACATGCTGAGCGGGGCTAAAAATAAATAAACATGTAAATAAAACCTGATGCTAGAACGGGTTAGCCCAGAAGGTGACAGATCATATCAGCCGCGAGACCTGCTAGGTATGGAAACAATGACTTATTTTTTTAACACGCTGGGAAATGACAGGAAAGGACACGGGCACAGAGGGGGGGAGGAGCCCAGGACCAACAACAGGAAGTCAGGAAGGAAGTGTCTTGCTGATTCCTATGTGAATGAGGCTCCTACGGTTCCTTGGTTTTAAAGAGTTCTTCTACACACAAATTAGACCTCTGTAGTGTCGTGTAGAGAGTAAGGTGGATAGCAAACGAGGAGGCCTACACACCTCAGTGGAAGCTTCATAGACTCAAACATCTTGCATGCGTTGACCAGATCGTCTGGAGACAGCAGCTGAGGAAGGGCGGGGCGGGGAGGGGGGGCGGGGCGGGGGGGTTTGGGGGACAGGGTTAGGGGGACAAAGAGGTAAAACAATCAGAGGAAATGCAACATTAATACCACATAAATCACAGGAAGTGCACTACAGTGACGGTGGTATGCTCGCGAGCCATGTTACTTCAACAACAGCCCAGGAAATACTGCGTGTGTGTGTGTGTGTGTGTGTGTGTGTGTGTGTGTGTGTGTGTGTGTGTTACCTCCATCCCTCTGGCTCGGTTCACTAGACAGTAAACTTCAGTTAGAGCCATCATTCCTCCACGCTCCTGAAAGACAGACAGACAGACAGACAGACAGACAGACAGACAGACAGACAGACAGACAGACAGACAGACAGACAGACAGACAGACAGACAGACAGACAGACAGACAGACAGGACAGACAGACAGACAGACAGACAGACAGACAGACAGACAGGACAGACAGACTCTCACACACACACACACACACACACACACACACACACACACACACACACACACACACACACACACACACACACACACACACACACACACACACACACACACACACACACACACACACACACACACACACACACACACACACTTGAGTGCCTTGAAAAAATTGCTACATAAATGCAATAAATGATTCTGATAATTTAGGCTAGGTTAAGGGGTGAGGCTAAATACATAACACACCAAATATACAACATACAAGCACACACACACCTCCAGCGGGGCCAGCAGCATGTCTTCCAGCTGTTTGGCCAGCTGCATGTGGTAGTGGGTGCCGGAGCCGTGCGTTTCCCTGGTTACCGGGTTGGCTATGCCCATGCTCAGCAGGTACGACTTGAAGCGGATTGTCTGCAACAGAACAACATGCAAGGTTCTCTTCAAGACAAAAAGAAAAGTTACCAAAAACTGCTGTTCACCAACATTTCTAAAGAAAAAGCTTTCGAAGAAATTGAATTTCTTTAACGATCTTTCTTTCTGTTTTTATTCTTAACTATAAGATATGAGTTTACTTGTCTTCTTGTCACCTGCCTTGCTTTTAATTGGTAATATTGACATATAGTTTTAATTGCGTCTACTTACAATATTTGGTATCTCATTGTAAGGTGATGCTACTCTGCACTTATGCAAAATCTTTATGATATTGTTATATAGAAAAATAAATAGCTCTAAGCTACGACACACTATGCTAACTGTACAATTTGCATACTCATCACTCAGGATTTTACCTACTTAGTATAGAGACTTCAAGTGATTGAAGACCCAAAAGTGAGACTACTTTAAAAAATGTTTGTAAGAATAAAATAACTGAAATTAAATGTTTTGAAAATATTGAGAAATTGCGGTTAAGTTCTTCGGAACAGAATTTCTTCTTAGGAGTTCTCTTCCTAAGAAGATCCTCTTCAGAATAATCTTAAGATACTTTTGTGAATCTGGCCAAAGTCTACAGGAAGAGACTGCAGACTTACACACACATACATTTTGTCTGGGAGTCCAACATCCTCACCCCTACACTACCCTGCCTCTCAGAAGTAGGGTACTTTAGTAGCAGACAGAGTGATCCGGTTGTTGTGTCTACCAAGGGTTTACGCAGAGGTCTCCCTACCTCGTCCTCCGTGATGTCCCCATGTTTCTCCTTGATCTTGTTGGCGATGGACCTGGACAGCTCCACCATCTCCTTAGCCTGGAGGGACAGAACCCAACAGCCATCTCACACTGATATATATATACAGCATATACTGAATATATATACCCTCATGTCAGTGTAAGAGGTCCTTCTTACCTTCACCATCAGCTGGCTGAGGTCTTCAAAGGCCTGGGAAAGACAGACATTATCAATGTACTATGGCTCTATAAACAAGTTTGAAGATGTTGATGTCTCAATTACAGACATGCTTGTACGTTCAAATAACAAAAAAGGAGAAATGTTCATTAATTCATCCCATGTATCGCACGCTTTGTACATTGTAGATTTCAAAGACGGATATTAACGTGTTGTAAGACTCCGTTCCAATTGTTAAGGGCCACTAGACATCGTTCTTTGCACCAAAATCCTCCGTTCAGCTGAAATCACCTCTGAGATATTCTTGTCGGTTTCCTTCCTCTTCTGCTCGATCTTTCTCTCGATGCCAACGATTCCCACCGCCCTTGTCTTTCCTGTCTGCTGAGAGAAGGGACCAAGTCACGAAAGAGTTGGAAGAAGTTGCCAAACAGTCCTGTCCCATTCCCACTAGCAAGCACAACACTTGTACTGCAAATATGTCACTTGGGAAATACTGAATGAATGGAAACGCAGTGTATAAAACACAAAATACCTGAATATGACACATATTTATGAGGTTACAAACAAAATGTTGGCTACAAAAATAGGAATACATTATCATCTAACTGCAACTTCAAATCTAAATGTAGTATTCCATAAATTGGAAATTGTTCAGGTGATCTCACTAAATACCAAAGAATACAAAAACTTTTAATAACGTTTCAATATATTATGTTGGGTGTGCGATAATGAACAGTGCCACCATGTGGCCACTATCCACATAGGCCATTTATTTTAAACACAGGCTTTACCCTCCGAGACACCAAGAGAAATACATTTACTTTGACCTCAACGCATTCACCTTAACAACCTATAGTGTTATGTTAGTGTAAAGATTGAGTCTCCTAGTACCCCCGTCATCGCTAATATAATCCTGAAGCATCAACACATATCTCGTCTCCCCAACAAAGTTGTGTTGTTTGTTGGAAATATAATCAGTAATGTAAATCAATTGATATATAAATAATGATGTCACTGGCTGGATGAAAGAACGGTGTCGTTCATTAGACGAGGGGAGTCCCACCTGAGAGCCTGTTGCCGTGGAAACGGTCTGTGGCACTGTGCTCTCCCATCGTTTCTGAGTCATCTCCTCTGTGAGTCGCCTGAAGAACTGCAACCACACCACCACCACAGCAGCAAGCAGTACGCAGTCAACAACACTGAATAATCCCCTGGACAGTTCACACAGCAAAGGTCATGCAGCACAACAAGACAGTGTCTCTCCTCTCTCCATGGATCCTACCTCGATTTGCCCATGCTCTTTGAAGGAGAGTTTAATGTAGGAGAACTTGCTCTGCTGGTATGGACCCGGCTCCTTGTTTGAGGGAGCTGGATGCAGATGGACGACTATCTTTGCACTAAAAGACAACAACAGCAACTACAATGAACAACAACGAACACCAATTCTCAACAGGGTGCGTCCTCATATATAAGCGTATATGCTTCTATAAGAAGTGTAAGTGTATAACATTTCAAGCAAGACCATTAGGCTAAATCAACTAGTGCATTCATTTCAGTTGATCTACCCCAACAGATATCTCTGACCGTTTAGGAAGCAACAGAAAGTGAGAAAACACCAAATGTCCACAGTTTTCTGATGCACTTGTGAGACCATCTCTAACAAATGACACCCAACACCTCAACATCTACATTGCACTGACCTCTTTCCTATTCCCGCGGCTTGCTCTTCAAAGTAGAGGATCTGCGACAGTGACACGGAAATGCAGCATTCCTACACAACACACCCGCCGACCACATTAAAAACATTAACACCCATACCAACAATAATGTTCGTAGTCTTGAGTTGTTATTATTACAGCTATGACGATGTTGTGTGTTTGCCCTCTTACGTGATTCTTGAGATCTCTCCAAATCAGTCGATGTGTGGTCAGCAACACAACCCCAACATCCAGTTTGGCCTACAACACGTTACAAATAATACATTCATTATTAATCTGTTATAGATAGATAGATAGATAGATAGAATGACATAGAGATAGAAAGATCAATGGACAGACAGACAGACAGACAGACAGACAGACAGACAGACAGATACTTTCTCACTTTCCCACGTTCTCCCATTATAACCAGTTTGACAGCACTGAGAGATTGTATTATACAAAATGTTGCGCATACATACATGTTGTCGTATATTTATATGAAAAAAATCACAAAAATGTGTTGTATTGATTTGGTTATTGGTTATCATGTTCCCACACTGGGGTCAAGTTAGCCTTCCTCAAATGGCTTTTCCACAAGTCCACCAGATAGCTAACAGTTACCTTGTCATCTCCATCATAAAGTGTGACACCTCGCTGCTGGATCACCAGCGTCTCGTTCATCTCCAGCAGCCCGTTTGTCCACGCAAATCGATCCATACTTTGCGCAAACGAAACGGGGGACGTTCAAAACTCTTGTATTTATGTATCGACGTCCTGGACCGACGACATCCTTGTTTACTTCCTATAGGTCCTTAATAGCGCCGAATGCATATGCCTGATACCGCCTGATGAAAAATATCCCACACGTCGTTCCAAAGTGCAAACATCGCGAAACAAATATGTTTGGTTCAGTATGTATATACACGGTTACATTTTGATGACAATATTTGTAATTGTTATCCACATTGCTCAGCGTTGTGGGTGTTATTTTTGATGATACTCCATTTTCGCTCTCGCTACCCCGAGCGCAGGGGTCCTGTCTACTATTGACGGCACCAGCGCCAGCAGCTGTCAATAGAAGCTAGCCTACTGCTAGCATCTAGCTAGCTCTTTTCGCGGAATAAGACGCGAGTATCCATTAGCGTAGATATTCATACGATCAGATATTCATAATAGTACAACACGCGATGTATATATCAGTTCGTATTTGATTCCCGTGTGTCGTGGTTGTGCTTGTAGTCAAAACGTCGCTCGCTAGCTGTGTAGCTTGTTGTTGTTAGCAGCAGCAGCAGACAGTTTATTTTTGTTGTCGGCGACAAATTACAAATACAGACAAATGAGTGAGAAAAAGGAACATGGTGCTTAGCCGTCGGCCACACGACGAACTGCGGATAAAGAGTTTCGAGCGCTTAGATTTTGCCTCTGCAGTTGTATGAGATTCAAGGTTCAGCAACTTGTATTTGTCACGTACACGTACAGGAGTCGTTGATATTTTGGCTCATTGATGTGACGTAAGGTGCTTTTAAAACACAATTGAATGCACAGGTTGGTCATCTGTTGGATTCAACGGGTTCACACATCCAGCACGTACAATTAGAAGCTTAAGAGAGGATAGCGTCGTGTTTAACCACCAGCCACCATGGATAAGAAATCATTTGACATCGTCTTGAACGAGATTAAGAAGGTAAGAGGCTACGTCGCATTGTGTGAATGTGATGTGAATGTGTTGTGAATGTGATACTGAATGTGATGTGAATGTGATGTGTTTCAGTGAATGTGATGTGAATGTGATACTGAATGTGATGTGAATGTGTTGTGTTTCAGTGCGTCCTGACCGACCAGCGCGCCAGAGCCATAGAGCAGGTGCACGGCTACTTCTCCAGCGAGCAGGTACATTATAACTGAATGAATAATGAAAGGATTGGGGCTGAACAAGTTACAATTAATTAAAATATGATCCAAAGCGCAATGTGGCCAAGTAAAATATCCAATATCCAAATCGCAGGACCTGCAATGCTCTTGATAAGGGTACAATGTGTATAACACCATTATATATGAAGTGGTGACGTGCTCCCAGGTGTAAGAAACCCATGTTTGTTTGCTACAGAGCCAAACAAATGTCTAATCATTATAGTCTTTTCAGTGAACATGATTTTTAACCATGTTGTTCAGCCCCAATTAACATCCACATAACCGTGATTGCAATGATTGGAATTGAATGCAATTGTGATTCTGTTCAAATGTGAACACCGTGTGTGTGTGTAACTCCTGCAGGTGATTGAGCTGCTGAAATACTTCTCCTGGGCGGAACCTCAGATCAAAGCAGTGAAAGCGCTTCAACATGTGAGTACTACTACAACTATCCCCGTTTGTACTTCACGTGGCACATGAAACTTACTACTGTCGACGGTGTTTATTTTCTTAGTATTAGACTTTCTTAGTAATTACACTTTGATTGTTGTTGTCTTATTGTCTTGCTGTCTTAGTTCCCAAAATGGTCAAATTATATTTCATCAACCTCTTTTTTTTATGTCTTTAGAAAATGGTTGCAATTCCAACCATCAAAGTGGCCAATATCTTAAACTGCTTCACCTTCTCTAAAGACAAACTGGTTGTCCTGGAACTGTTAGCCCTGTAAGTAGACCCATACCGCATGTCATTAAGGCCTTGTAAGTTTTAGGGTACAATAATGTCGAATTACTTTTTTTTTGTAATGGACTCTCGGCTGTTGAATGTGCAAACAGGAACATATCAGACGCTGTGAACTACCAACCTGTCGAGAATCACTTCCGTGTTCACCTGTCCGAGAAGAAACGTGCACGCAGGATTCTGGATCAGGTGAGAGCAGCGCGGATCCAATCAGGAAGCAGTTGGTATGAGTTTTGCTTTGCTCACCTGCTGGTCCCTTAAACCAGTCCATGCCTATGCAATAATCATCAAGCGACCAATCTAGTCGTACATTTCCCTTGGTGCGAGATGAAGCCTTCTTGCTTCATCATGAGGGAATCACAACGCCATTTTGGATGAAAGTGTTGTATATATAGTCGCTGCTATCTTGTTCCCTCTTTTGACTAATGTCACAATATGATAAGCAGGCATCCGTTTCCTGTTCAATGGATCGTTGACGCCCGTTTCCTGACCGGTATCTCTCGCCCCGCCCTCACTCAGGTGTGCAAGGTGGGCTGCAAGGCTCCCAAGGCCATGATCTCCTCCTGCGGGGTGATACCCGGGAACCCCTACCCCAAAGGCAGACCCAGCCTGCTCGCTGGCACCTTCCCTGTGAGTCTACGGCAGCTCTTCTTGTAACAGTTCCATTAGCTAAGCTCCCGCTAAACCATACCGCTAATTAACGAACATCTCCCTGAAATGAATTTACAATTACATTTACGGCATTTGGCAGATGCTTTTATTAAAAGCGACTTACAATACGTACATTTGTCGGCAATATATATCGCTGGTGCTACATAAAGATTAGAATAGAACAGGTTTCAACCATTCACAATTGAACAAGTTTCAAATGCTCATAATTGCTAGGTTGACGGCAAGATAGCTAGGATACAAATAAGAATTGTTTTTGTTGTGTATCTGTGTGTAGACGTTAAATAGAACGTCACATTTAAAGACACAACTTCAGCATTCTCATCTGACTCTGCTTGTGCCGGCTAACAGGGAACGCCGCCGGTGAAGAAGGAGGCGGAGAAGAAGGATGAGAACCCTGCGTCCGCGGAGGCCAAAGGAATCGCGTCCCGGATCATCGGCCCGTTTAAACCCGTACGTTACTCTGCTGTCGTCCGTTGCGTTGGACCCCTCTCACTCTCCTGCTGAACAATGGGATGTCTAAACCTCCGTCAAGTAAATTTTATTTGTGTAGCTCTTAATCACAGTTAGTCTCAAAGGGCTTTACAGGCCATATGATTATGGGCCATGTGATTATGACACCCCCCTAGCCCTATATATAAGGGCAAGAAATGACTGATGTACATTTATCTAGGCGAGCTACATGTTCTCGTGGTTTTCTGTGTTTGACTGTCAGCCTAAAGGTTTTGGGTTAGAATCCCCAAGTTCATGTCCCCATATTCCACCTATTAGGCATTCTGGAGAAGATGCCCAATGCCTAAATGGGGTCTGCTAAATAACAGAATATAATCATGAGCTAATAGAACAGTGATTGATCAGACAATCGTGAGCTGGTTCAGCGATCGGCTAATAAGCTGTGCATATTGAAACTTTCCCGGCTTTTTTTTTTGTAGTTTCCGTCGTCCTACAACCCCCAGCGTCCCGTGCCCTACCCTATCCCCCCCTGCAGGCCCCACGCCACCATTGCTCCAAGTAAGAACGAACACACGCACGCACGCACGCACACACACAATGACACAAGACGGGGGGTGAAATGCCATTGACAAACAATCTACCACAAACAATCAAACCATCACTGCATAGATAAGTCACAGTTCCTTTTCTATCTACCTAGAGTGAGATTATACACACACACACACACACACACACACACACACACACACACACACACACACACACACACACACACACACACACACACACACCCAGAGAACTAAGACATATACGAGTTGGCTAGCCTCGCGTCCCAGCCGGGTTAGCAGGGAATGGGATGTGAGGCTCGCGGCTATCGCTATGTGTGCGTAGCCTGGGTTTCCTTCAGTGTTCGCCCGAGAGTGTGTGTGTGTGTGTATCCCCGGAGCGTGCACTACCATGGAGTGTGGGCAGATGGTGTTAACACTTGCGACTGCTACTCAGGTGCGTACAACAACGCAGGCCTCGGGTCTGTGGGAGGAGTACTCACGGCCAGCATGCCCCCTCCTCCCTACAGCGCCTCCCACAAAGTAGCAGGTAGGATTCACCTGTAGGGTGCGTGTGTGTGTGTGTGTGTGTGTGTGTGCGTGCGTGCGTGCGTGCATGCATGTCTGCGACTTTTGAGTGTGAGTGTGTATGAGAGATGGAACGCACACTGTCTTCACTCTACAGTTGCTGCCCTAACCACCTGGCATGACGCTTCACTGCACTGCTGGCACAGGGTGGGGTGGGGGGGGGGAGAGCGCTCTCTGCAGTAGACAGTAGAGACTTGCTCTGAATGCAGTAGGTGATCTCACTGTGACGGGACCAGATCAGACTATGTATAGACCGGCAAGAATAGTCTCTACTCTCAGCAGGGATATTCGAAAGATCACAGTGGAAGTGGTCAGAGCAGACATGGAGACCACTGCCAGGTCAAGGTCATCCTTGCTGGAGATTTTGAATCTATGTGTTCTAGGTAGATAAATAAGGGTTAAGTAAAGAAACAAGCTCGCTGTGGAGCGAATAGAATGTCCTCTGGGAGGGTTCACACTATATTGAGACTTATATTGAGACATTATATTGAGCAATAGCATAGGGCTGTACCCTAGATTATGAAGTTGAATCGTTGTTCAGAGTCAAAATGTCTGTCAAACGAAACAGACAAGAAAGACGCTGCTGTAGGCAAGATTTGAGAGTTGGAAAGGGAGCAGATGGGCCTGTGTCCACATCGCGTCTTCTTCTAGCAGAAATGCGCTGGGACGAAGTGCTTGTCTCCATTCCCTCAGTCTCTGTTTCTATGACAATTGGCCACATTAGCTCCTTAGCTTCAAGCTAAGGACCCCCCCCCCCTTTAAAAATATCTCTGTCCATAAGAGAAGGCAAGAAATTATTTTAAAACCCAGCATCCTATATCCTATATTATGGATGGGTGGGACTCCATCGTGGCAGGGTTTAAAATAATTTTTCGGTGCCTGAAAAGGAGGATTTTCAAAAGCTGCAGCGTTCTGAGAAAGCCACTGGGGGCATGTTCTTGACAGGCAAGATGGATTCCCTGAACCAATCAGTGAAGTGATGCCCTGGTTGGGCAGAAATTAGGCATAGCTAAAAGCTATACTGTCTCATACAGCACAGTACACTGTTAGCAGATATTTAATTTCATTTTCTCACAAAGAATGATCCTTTGAAATTGACTTTTTGGTGAAGAACTGGTAAACGGTAGACTTCTGGATTCGTCTGTTGAAGAAGAATAAATACATCTCACACTTGGGGACTTTAAAATCCCAGACAACTATTTGTATCAGTGATCAACCATATGAATCGATGATAACAGCCCTCTGAACCTACTGGTAGGTACAGTAGGCACCTATTGACCATGGACAAAATGGTAAATGGATTGCATTTATCCAAAACGCTTTACAGTTGCCTCACATTCACCCATTCATACAGCCAACCATGCAAGGTAACAACCAACACGTCAGGAGCAATTAAGGTTAGGTGCCGCCTTCCTCAGGGACACCTTGACACTTGGCTAGGTGGAGCCCGGGGATCGAACCAGCAACCTTCCTCTTGCCAGACAAGCGCTCTTACCTCCTGAGCTACTGCCATTCCCAGACAAGCACCGGAAAAACTTAAAATTGTTATTATAGCTTAACCCCAATTCTATTTCCTCGAAACACCAAAACTGCCTAAAAAGCGACATGAGCAGACATTCATCTATCTGTGTATGTATGGTTTGCAGAAACGTAACAATACCTACGCTTTCCTCTGGTGACTGGGCTGCATTTAGTGGAAACCCCTCCCCTATAGACGGCTGTGGGGAACCCTGGACTCGCTGCAGAGAGAGTAGAGTCTCACTAAAGATAAGAGTAGAGACGGACTCTGTGCAGATGGAGTACTAGACACGACCAGGTGTAGACCAGAAATCCATCACTACTAGTTCTCTTTGGGCCGGAAGACATTTTAAAACCAAATGTCCTTTTGTTTGCTTTCCTGCTTAACTAACGGACGCTATGTTCTCTTATTGGCTCTAGTTTTGGAGGCTTTTAACCTGCTATTGTCTCAAAGAGCAATCCTGTCAGTTTTCAAGTCTAATTTTGTTTGAGGTTTGTGGCAAATAGTTTTTACAACAATATGTCGTACATAATACTAGTGTTGGTCGAGGTTGTTTCCCTCACTGTTGTGCTTTCCATGTGGAAATTCATAAGGTAAACAGCATAAACACACCCCAAAGCGAGAAGTCTTTTTAAGTTGTTGAAAACTGTCTGAATTGCTCTGTCATGAGATGCATGTACTGTAAGCTGTATGGCTAGTTTAACAGGCTCTGTCCACATCTCTCTCTCTCTCTCTCTCTCTCTTCTCTCTCTCTCTCCTCTCTCCTCTCCCCTCTCCCTTCTCCTCTTCTCCTCTCCTCTTCTCCTCTTCTCCTCTCCCCTCTCCTCTTCTCCCCCCCCCCCCCCCGGACCTGCTGGGTCTCGGCATGGTGCAGCACGGCTAACAGGATGGCCATGGCTCCTTATCGGCTCTGTGGATAATACTATGACAAAGTGAGGCAGGTTGTTTTCATGCAAACCCTTCTCTCCCCCCCCCCCCCCCCCCCCTGCCAGGTTACTCCAAACCAGGCAGCCACCAGAAGACCACCCCAGGGGTGAACAGCGGACCCCTGGTGATCCCCCATGGTTCCACGCCCACCACCCCTGGCCCCCAGCAGCCCCTGCCCTCCGCCCCCATCACCCCCGTGTTCCCGGGCATGGTGCCCTCCCAAAACCCCAGCACGCCCTCCCCCTCGCCGGCCCCCTCCCCCTCTGTCATCAAGGGGGGCCCGCCCACGCCCGTCCCGCCGTCCGTCATCAGGACCCACACGCCCACCCCCGCGCCGGGCAGCTTCTCCCCGTCGCCCTTCCACGCGGGACACTCCCGCTCGGACCCTCCTACCACCTCCAGGGGCCAGGAGTCCCATCCTCAGCAGGCCAGCTCCATGGGCCAGGCCCAGCACAAGGCCTTCCTCCAGTCACTGGACCCTCATTCGGGGCCCGCATTCCCCGGCATGCTCCCACAGCAGGGTAACCCCGGCGGGTCGGTGATCCGCAGTTACACCCCCACTGGTCCCTCGTCTCTGATCCCCGGCGGCTCTGTTCAGGCCACCTCTACCACGCGGGGCCAGAGTCCCAAGGCCTCCCCGGCTCAGGGGGCCCACTCCCAGGCGGCCCTGAGCCCAGCACTGTACAGCGAGCAGCAGCAGCGGGCGGTCCTCAGCAGGCACCCGGGGAGCAGCGGCAGCAACAGCCCCGTGCCCTCCGCCTTCAAGGGCACCTCCCGCAGCGGCACGCCCTCCGTGGGCTCTCTGGTGGCGGCCGGGTCTGCGCAGGCAGACCAGGCCTCCCTGGGGCCCTGGGGCAGACCCGGCCGCCCTGGGGCCCTGGGGCTTCCCCACCCCTCGGCCTCCCCGCAGGGCTCCCTGCCCAGCTCCGCCCTGGCCGGCCTCCACGCGCTGCCCTCCAGCCCGGTGCCGTCCCACTACCCGGGCCTCTCCCCCTTTTCCTCCTTGGCCTCCTCCCTGCCTCCCTCGTCCCTCCCCCCCACCATGACCTCCATCGCGCCCTCCATGTCCAACCAGCCGCAGACCACCCTTTACCCGGGCCTGGCCCCAGGCGCGGGCCCCGCCGCGGGCTCTCCCTTCGGCCTAGGCCTAACCAGCGCCGCCTCCATGTTCCCCAGCCACTCTGCCTTCCCGGGCTTCGGGGCCTCGGGGGGCCCCGGGGCGGGCAGCCCGGTGCTGTCGTCCTTCATGGGGCTCCCGGGGGCCACAGCGGCCTCTGTAGCGCCAGTGGCCCCCCTGCAGGTGGCGGCCGGGCTGCCCTCCTCGTCACCCGTGCTGCCCGGCTTTGCCTCGGCGTTCAGCACCAACTTCCAGCCCGGGTAAAGTATTGTGTTGCAGATGCATTAGTCAGTCGTCCTTATCGTCCTCTTCCATCACGCTTGTGTGGCTGTGTTCATTGAAAAGCTCAGGCTGCCTTTCACTGTTAACCATTAAATGTTTGTTTTAACCCCTCCCACTTTTAATAATGGCTGTAGAAAATGGCGGTGGTTGGTCACATTTTTCTTTTACCAATTTCCACCTTGGATTGTGCTCTTACGTGGTTCTAATCTGGCCAACGTTCAATTCTACTCCAGACTACGACATTATTATTATTATTATTATAATACTGTATTTGCCTTTTTGGTGGCGCTCACACAAAGTGGTGTTCTCTTGTACGTCCAGGCTGGGCGGTGGGCTCCAGCCCCCTGGAGGAGGAGGCTTCCCAGGCCTGCTGTCCTTCCCCGGGGTCCCGGCCTTCTCCCCCTCAGCCTCCCCCGCCGCCCTCAGTGGCCTCCACAACCCTGCCATGCAGTCTGCCCTGCTGCAGGTATGACACACACACACGTCAGTAGGAAAGTAAGAGAGTGTGTGTGTGTGTGTGTGTGTGTGTGTGTGTGTGTGTGTGTGTGTGTGTGTGTGTGTGTGTGTGTGTGTGTGTGTGTGTGTGTGTGTGTTTGAACCAGTATGTGTGTGTCTGTGTGTTCCAGGCCCACCCTCAGTCTGCCCTGGATGGTTACCCTCCGCAGCCCAACGGCTTCCCCAGCTACGCCCCCGGCCCGGGAAACCCCTTCCCCCTGCAGCCAGGGCTCCACCCCCAGCTGGGCTGGCAGTGAAACACACACACACACACATTTACACTTAAATTTACATTTAGGGGCATTTGGCAGACGCTTTTATCCAAAGCGACTTACTACAATAAGTACATTTCTTGAAAGAGACAGCGGTTTATTGCTGTGGTACATAAAGATAAGAATGGAACAGGTTTCAAACCCCCCACACACACACACACACACACACACACACACACACACACACACACACACACACACACACACACACACAGAGGTCACCAGGCTAACCTGAGATACCTCGGTGTAGTTCAGCCCGGCGCGTTCAGAGTCATTTATTTCAGCGCAGGCTGGAAGAGGGACGACTGGGACTGCAACAGCCCACCATCTGTAACTGTAATGTTCATCTGCAACACAAACTTTGGAATTTGTTGACGTTAGTTGTTTTTTATTTTTATTTTTTTATCTTTTGAAAAAGGCCATGTCTGGCTGGT
Source organism: Coryphaenoides rupestris (assembly GCA_002895965.2). Taxonomy (NCBI): domain Eukaryota; kingdom Metazoa; phylum Chordata; class Actinopteri; order Gadiformes; family Macrouridae; genus Coryphaenoides; species Coryphaenoides rupestris. Next base: position 107,781 of record PIJE02001460.1, read on the forward strand.
CGGACAAACCAGACAAACCAGTGATCGTGAATGAAAACAAAACAAAAAAAGAGACCGCTCCCCTCCGTGTGTGATGAAGGAGGAGATCAAGTCCTCACCAGGATGTAGGGACTGTGGAGCAGGGTGTGATCACAACTACAATACAATACAACTGGTGTATTATTACCTCATCTTTGGTCAAGCAACTCACGACCGTTGGTCAGGTGGCCAAACAGGCGGAAAAGTAAAAAAATGGCGGCAACGGGGCTTGTACATCGCGACGTCACGTCACATGGCAAAAAGCGCCACCATTTTGGGAGCATTGGAATGCTAGTGATTATTATCATTACATTTGTCGTTATGGGGTGACACACACCGTGTTTTGAAACAGCGTTTCTCATGAGACGCGGCAAAAGGTTGCCTAGGTTATGGTATATTTACATTGCTTTAGTATTTTACAGTACTAAAACTCTCGAGTCAATATGGTTGGCATGGCATTTATATAGCGCTTTCATCCAAAGCGCTTTACAGTTCCCTCACATTCACCCATTCATACACTGACGGCGGTACCAACCATGCAAGGTAACCAACTAACACGTCAGGAGCAGTTGGGGTTTGGTGGCGTCTTGCTCAGGGACACCTCGACACTTAGTTAGGCGGAGCCCGGGGATCGAACAGCGACCAGGCCAGACAACCGCTCTTACCTCCAACTATCTGCAACAAAAATAAGCCCATGATGCATTGTGATGTACAAGCCCTATAGATAATGGATGCTGCCCAATACTTTTAAATCTATACGATTTAGTTACCCAATTAAGATGAAATGCCCACTAAATTTACCTACTTATGGAATATACAGTATAAAAAATAGCAACAGATAAAATACCTAGTTCAGTTAGTTGATGTCCAAAATTGCCAAATTGCATTTAGCTAACTGATCCAGCCATGTGCATCAATAGCCGGCAATACCACTTTCTAAATGATGCGAGAGAGAGCACGAGAGAGTATGTTCTGAGATGGAGAAGGATGTTGATGACTAACTCAGTGGCGTGGATAACTGCTCGGTTTTGACCAGCAAGTGGAGCTTTTGTGTTGTTGCAATACTCTACAACCTCGTGGTGGGGCTGACGCGGAGTGCAGGCGTAACGCATTGGGCTAAACCATGCATGTGTGTGAATCCTTGTGCTGTGTAGGGGGGAGGTAGTGTAGGCCTACTAGACAAAGACAAGTATCTAGGTTTGTTTCAGTTAAATACCCCGTTTCATCAGTATGAGCCTGACTTTATGTTTACAAAGTACTTTTTTACAACTGTGACACAACATACGAGTAGTCATACAGGCGTGTTTGTGTATTTACTGACTCAACTATTTCCAAACTGATGCAATGATTCCAAGAGATAATAGGGTTATAATTCCTGAACATTTTTTTGGGTCGAGTGTGTTTAAAAGTAAACTGTACTTCTAATACTGTGACTACATGACTTTCCTTTTTTTTTTTAGGTGCTGGTCTTTTATTAAAAACATTGTTTTGACCTAATTTTGAAAGCCGCTTCTTTATTCATGGTTCATGGGGGGGGGGGGGGGGGGGACGTTTCCAGGGGAGTGAACTATATGTTTGACCAAATTGGCACCAGTGTGCGTCACCTGCAAGCCAAGGCCTACATTTACGATCCTCACTATCATTCACCCTTCAGATGGCCTGGTTTATCACCCAGATGCTGTAGGTTCTGATTTCAACACAGGTCTATAGCATAACACCAGGGGACGTGGTCATGTGCTTATGTGTCACCCGCCACCACAGCCCTGAAACTCAACTGGATCATTAACCACACACCTGGGACCAATTAACTGTTAGGAAGTAAATGGTAAATGAATTGCATTTATATAGCGATCTTATCCGAATATATCATTAAACACTTTATAGGCCCATGACAAATCAGACATTTTCCATTACCACGTTTTCCATTCTGAGTAATCATTAAACCCCTGAGTTGGTTGTTGATCAACTCAACACACCGAAGCCACGCCCCTCCTCCACTCGACCATAATAGCTGCCTGGACAGGTGAGGTCCAGGAGTCCCGCTGCGCTGCGCACGTCACACGCCTCGTCTTGTCTCACTTCTCTGTTATCAAAGAGGAAGTCTTGACCTCAGTCGAGGGCCAACCCTGCATGGAAATGGAGAGCCAAATGGAGAGCCAGAAGAGACGGAGGACAAGCAACGTCGATTTAATATGTAAGTCGCACTTTTGCGTTTTTTTATTCGATTTTTTTGTATTTGCTTCTCTTGTCCGCAGCTGCTGGGATAATAACGGGACGCTCCGCGGTGTGTCATGGAGCAAATGCGTAATAACAAGATTAATATCCTTTCGAGTCTCCTCGTAATAGCACATACATTATGGGTCCATTATGTCCGCCAAAGACGTGTTAGAAATAAAAGCGACCCTCTCTGTCTGTGTATAGTTTGTCTCGTTTGATCGTCATGGAGACTCATGTGGGGTCACATGATGAAGCACAAACACACACAAGTCATATGACCCTCAGTTGATCATGAAAGTAGGATCATGCAGATTTACTGATTTATTTATTTATTTATTTAGTGAAGAAGGCCTATAGAAGTTTATGCACACACAGATATTGATCGATCCCTCAATTATATTGATAACATGTAAGTAACCCACAATGTTGACTCCATGGCCTTGACACACACACAGACAGACAGACAGACAACCAGAGAGAGAGAAACTTACCCACTTTCTCCCATTAGAACCAGTTTGACAGCACTGTGTTCTGTTTGCTCATCGTTTGACTACCTGCGACATCTCCACGTGTCCTCCTCCTCAGCTGTTATTCGATGAGAAAAGAGTGAATAAATACTAGAGTAAATACTCATTGTAATGATGAATTAGTTGCAACCTTATTTACATGTCATGGGGAACATAAGGAGTGACATAGGAAGTGTATACTGAGCAATATCATTTGCAATATTACCTTTCAACATCATGTGGATTTTTCCTCAGTATTAAGTACAATATTAATATTACTGCCCAAACTATTATCATCACAGTATTACACTTCAACTATGCCAAATTGTTTTTGCCGTCTGAATATCTCTCTCTCTCTCTCTCTCTCTCTCTCTCTCTCTCTCTCTCTCTCTCTCTCTCTCTCTCTCTCTCTCTCTCTCTCTCTCTCTCTCTCTCTCTCTCTCTCTCTCTCCAGCTGATCACCCCGGGGGTTTGGGCTGCATAGGATGGACCCTCGTCATCCTTTCTGGCCTGTTTACCATTTGCCTTTTCCCTCTGACCATCTGGTTTTGTTTTAGAGTGAGTCAAACAAACAAACAAACAAACAAACAAACATGGTGTCTTGTCATGTAAAAGCCTGACACTCTGTTCGTCCTGCCCGCTCCAGATCGTCCAGGAGTACGAGCGCGCTGTCATCTTCCGGCTGGGACGCATCACGGACCGCAAAGCTAAAGGACCTGGTAGGGACACACAACACCATCACACACACGCACACACACACACACACACATCATCATCATCATTTTTCATCATAAAGGGGGATCAAACCAGCTCCTGAGCTACTGCCGCCCTATACAATAAAAGAATAGAATAAAAGAATAAGAACAATATGAATAAGAACAATAAAAAAATCTAAGCAATGACAGTTCAATAGAATAGAATAGAATCGAATAGAACTTTATTCATCCCGAAGGAAATTCTTGTGCCAGGTTGCATAGCAATACAGTACAATAAAACAAGGAAAACAACAGGATGATAAAAATAAACTAACAGATATTTACAGTTAAAATATACAAATATGTGGGCAAGATAAGATATTCCGACGGCGAAAACTATTTGGCGTAAATTAAGTGAAATATTATTGGACATGACATTAAGAATATTGCACATGAGGACGAGAGGAGATGAGAGGTAGTGTTATAGATAATATTTATAGACAACATGATAATAATAATAATAATAATAATAATAATATAGCACATGATAGAGGATTGCATGTGATGTTGGACAGTAATGTTAATATTGCATGTAATACTGAGGAAGTAATACTGAGGAAAGTGAGGTAATATTGCACATTACAGTATATTGCTGTGGTCATTGTCTTGTAGGGGGGGAGTTATAGGGAGGAGTTATAGAGTTTGATGGCCACAGAGGGGGGAGGAGTTATAGAGTTTGATGGCCACAGAGGGGGGAGGAGTTATAGAGTTTGATGGCCACAGAGGGGGGAGGAGTTATAGAGTTTGATGGCCACAGGCAGAAAGGACCTCCTGTGGTGTTCTGTGGTGCACCTCGGTAATCTCAGTCTACGGCTGAAGGTGCTCTGGTATGACTCCAGTGTGGCGTGCAGGGGATGGGAGGTGTTGTCCATAATACTGAGTAGTTTACTCAGCATCCTCCTCTCCGAGACCTCTAACAAAGACTCCACTCCTCTACAATTTTGTCAAATAGCTTTATAAATAAATAAACACAAATGCTGATCCCTCCTCACTGAGAGAGCAGGGAACTGGTTGCCTGCCCATAAATAACATCCCCGTAATCCAATACAGAGTGGAAAACGGCTTCAACGATTCTTTTTCTTGTAAAAAATGGAAAGGAAGATTTATTTCTAAAAAGAAAGTCCAATTTCGGACTCGGCTTTGACAGTAATATGTCAATATGAACTTTAAAAGAAAGTTTTCCATCTATCCAAATGCCTAAATATGTGTCATGTTGCACTCTCTCAAGTCAATACCTCTCTCATTTGAACACACACACACACACACACACACACACACACACACACACACACACACACACACACACACACACACACACACACACACACACACACACACACACTCAAATACACATAAAGGCTATGCAGTGAAATTTAAAAGTGGCGATGCCCAGCAGAATGTGCAAAAGAACAATACAAATATCACAATTGAAGGGAAAGAATGAGAATATATTTTCTTTACAGCAAATCCTGTTTTTCGTTCTTCTTTCAGGAATCTTCTTCATCCTGCCATGCACAGATTCCATCATCAAAGTGGACTTGAGAACTGTTTCATTCGACATTCCCCCTCAGGAGGTGGGTTCCATCATTTAGCATGTTATAGCATTTAGCTGTGGAGGTAGAGGTCCCATAATTATCCATAGTAATAGGAGGAGTGTGTTGTAAAAATGTACACACATTAGTTGCAATAAGACAAATCTAATTTTAAATGTAAAATTGGGCTTGTGAACTGAATTGAATCTGCATTTGTGGCTCAAGTAGGGATGAGCAGTCAACATTTCCAGCATAAAATTCCACTTCCAGTCTTCCCACCTACCATAAAACGCTGCACTATCGGTCGTGTGTCTCCACTGCTGTTGCAGATCCTGACCAAGGACTCGGTGACCGTCAGCGTGGACGGGGTGGTGTACTTCCGGGTCAGTGACCCCATCTCCTCGGTGGCCAACGTGTCTAATGCCGACTTCTCCACGCGCCTGCTGGCCCAGACCACGCTCAGGAACGTCCTGGGAACCAAGAACCTGGCGGAGCTGCTGTCCGACCGCGAGGGCATCTCCCACAGCATGCAGGTGCTCCCATTGCCACCAAAAACAACCAGTCACAGCAGTAGACTACTTCAGGAGCTGCCCACTAGTTTAGTATCTTAGACTAGTTTGGATGTCAATCACTACTAATGCATTTGCATTGACATTTACATTAAGGGCATTTGGCAGACGCTTTTACCCAAAGTGACTCACAAAGAGTACATCGAGTACATCACAAAGAGTACAATCTTGAAAGAGACAGCAATATATCGCTGTGGTACATAAAGATAAGAATAGAACATGTTTCGAGCATTCATTGTTACAAGGGTTAATAGATAACAATAATTACTTAGGTAACATACATACATGACTCTTTGCTTGGGTCATTCACCGATGAGCCAAATGTGTAGACCTGTTTAACCACTCAACGCCTCTGCGTCTGCCACCTTCAGTCCAGCCTGGACGAGGCCACGGACCCCTGGGGCATCAAGGTGGAGCGGGTGGAGATCAAGGACGTCAAGCTCCCCCAACAGCTGCAGAGAGCCATGGCAGCCGAGGCGGAGGCGACGCGCGAGGCCAGGGCCAAGGTCAGCGGCTCATACAGACAGACAGACAGACAGACAAACAGACACACACACAACCTGCAAGCAGGACACAACCCACACGCAATAAGGCATCAGCAATGCATTAGCCTTTTTTCGTTTTTGCTCAAGTCATGTCAAGTCAGTCCATTTTATTTGTATAGCCATTAACCACAGTAACAGTCTCAAAGGGCTTTACAGGCCATATGATTATTATGGGTCATGTGATTATGACACCCCCCTAGCCCTATAGCCCCGCTAAGGGCAAGAAACGACTCCCTTAATTAACAAGGAAGAAATCTGGAGAAGGAACTCAGAGTGGGGGAATCCCTCCTTCCAGGGACGGTTCAGAGTGCAATGGGTGTCATACGGGCATGAAAAGGAGTAACAAAGCATTACAATTGCGAGCGACAAAGAAGTACAAATGATAAATTGAATAGCCTTTTGGTCTCATGGTTGTTAATGATGACGATGGTCGTTAACGATGACGATGGCCGTTGACCCATAATGGTAACGATGTCGCCAACATTTTACTATCTATTGTGTTTGATAGTCATTTACGGACGCCTTCACCCAACCGACCTACCGCCGTGCTTTTACAGGTGATCTCAGCCGAGGGCGAGATGAACGCGTCGCGCGCACTGAAGGAGGCGTCGCTGGTCATCGCCGAGTCCCCGTCGGCGCTGCAGCTGCGCTACCTGCAGACGCTCAGCACCATCGCCGCCGAGAAGAACTCCACCATCATCTTCCCGCTGCCCATGGACATCATCAGCCACTTCATGAAGAAGTGAGGCCGTCCAGCTGCCAATCTGCCAAGCTGCCATCTTCACAGTACAACCTCATGTCTATAGTATAGCGTAGCACGGTACAGTACAGCCGCAGGGGTTGCCAAACTTTTCCAATTCAAAAATACACTTTGTGATGAATTGCCATAACATCTTCTACATTTATAAACTACGTAATAACAAAACACACATTTGAACTGGAATGATTAATGATAAAAGGAGGGCGCAGTGAAGGCTCAAAAAATGCAAAAGATTGAATACTTGAATAAGATTGATTAAAAGTATGTAGAAGACTTTTGCAAATAATCAGTTTACTTTGGATTAAAGCCGGTAATAAATGTCATATCAGTGAGTGAGATACCACTCAAGGCACAGTGCTACGTTCAGACTAGCGTAGCACATATTTGGGTCGTGACACTAAGTTTGGGAAACTAATTAGGCAACGTATGATTGGTTGTTTCTGGGTATCAAGAATAAGCCAAATACGTGGCAGTATGTATGCATTAAAAAATATATATTTTTGCATTGTGTTATTATAAATAAATGCCTTTCAGATTTTAACTGTTTTTCAGAAACTTCAATCCAAAGTAATGTCTTGTGTTTATTTTAATAAAAGCATTTATCTGTAATACATAGATGACTTCCATTCCTTTGTGACCTTCAACCAAATTATTTCACACATATTTCCATAGTCCCTCGCAGGACTTGGGCCTCAAAGTATGTATTGTACACTATTCAAGAGCATGGTTTTATAGATACATCAGCTGATGGACCAGTTTGACCAACGCTGTGGCACATCACCAGACCACAACACGTCACCAGACCACAACAAAAAAAGATCACACATGAACTCAAGTTTAACATCATTTATTATTTATTCATTCACACAGAATAATCTAACAACAAATATGCAATGAGGTGTGTGAGTATAAAGTCAGTTTGTAATTTGTAGTGATGTGTAGGATGCGGTAAAATGCTAAATATAAAAAGAACGAAACAAACAACATCAGCTCACCTGGAGGCGACCCTCGCGACCGTACAGACAGGCAAGTGGCTCACCAATCACCACACTATGAGTGTGTGTGGGGCGGCAGTAGCTCAGGAGGTAAGAGCGGTTATCTGGCAACAGGAAGGTTGCTGGTTCGATCCCTGGGGCTCTTGCCTAGCTAAGAGTCGAGGTGTTCCCTGAGCAAGACACCTGCTCCTGACGTGTTGGTTGTTACCTTGCATGGTTGACACCGCTGTCTGTGTATGAATGGGTGAATGTGAGGCAATACTGTAAAGCACTTTGGTTAAAAGCGCTATATGAATGCAATCCATTTACCACGATGAGTCACCGCATCTTCTGAAACTTTCCATAGGAAGTGGCACCTATAAAGCCTGGTTTACAGTACACAACATCTCAAGTGGAATCGACATTGAGCAAACCATTTGACATTTTTACTATTTAGTCCATGAGAGGCTTTTATTCAAAATGACCTAGATTCCATTAATTGGCATTGGGGTTGGAACCAGAAGCTTTGTCTTGGCAGCAAACCGCTGGCCAGCCACTGGGCTTCTGTGGAGATGTTTGTGGCACAGAACCGATTGGCCGGCGTATTGAGTATCTCAGAGCGAGGTGTCAACCTGCCGCCTGCGTGTGGTTGGGGATACCACGCGTTGATGTTACAAATGGTAACCAACCGTCGCCACCAACAAAGTGTGGTGGCATGTTGGGCACAGACTCCAGGTCGTGGTGGAGCAGCTACACAGTCCCAGTGCTGGTGGTAAAGACTACGCCCGTTTCGGAGTGAATTTCCTCGGCCGTCAGAATCTCCGTGTCCTCTTCCCTGTCCTGCGGAAGGGCTTTTAAAACGCTGCAAAAACAAATGATATGTTGGTCCTGTACCACAACATAAACGTATTACTTATTATTAACAGCCATTCAAATGTTGCAGAGAAGGACTACTGTGAAACTGGAAGGTGTTTCTATTTACTATTTACAATGTTGTTCTCGTTTACTAATAAATAAGCAATCATTTTCTCTTCTTGCTTTTTTGCCTACTTTCTTTGCGTACTGCGCCTGCCATGTCACAAGAGTTTTACTGTTCAGAAATGGCCCTGTGTTATGATGCACATGTGACAATAAAACACTTTGACTTTGACGAATGATGTTCATGTTAACTAAGGTAATGCTGTTCATGCTAAGTAGGTATTGATTTATACATTATTCAATAGGGTTACCCACTAATCATAACCCTATATATATACATATATACCTATCTGCACATATCCCATACCTACTCTATAAAGTTATACCTCTGGCCAGTATGGCTTACCATAGTATACTACACTGTATCTCTGTACGGCTTCTGCATATGCATGTGCATCCCGCTGCTGCAGCAGTACGTGTACGCCAGGCTGTGGGAGCGGCGCTCTGGGGCCCCTTACTCCGCGTCGCAGAACACACAATGTGCCAACAGTTCTTCAAACCTGACCTCCACGTACATGGTAAAAAAAACAACAACAACAACAACAACATTTGAGTTTGTATCGTAGACTTCGTAATTAATTAATTTATGAAAGGTACTCTGTGTAAGAATCAGTGCATTCTGAGCTCTGGGTTGAGACAATACAACCAGAAACTAATGTTAGTTCTAATTATAATGAAAGCTTGTCAATTAAAAAAAAAAAAGCTATGAAATATATATTTTGTAATTATCCACGCTTACTTTGTTCCTTTTTACCCCACTCAAATATAAGAGAAATCAGCCCAGAAGCTGTTCTATGCAACAGAGTATGTATATAAATAATATATATATTATATTTTTCTTGCCCTAACATTAAGGAGACAAAATGTCTACTTTACATTGACTTATATTGATTAGATTAAACTATCGATTATATTTAGATTTGCTATGGCCAACAAAACAGTCAGATGGATCTCCCTTCGTATGTCACTTGTTGTGTATGTGAGTTGAGGTATCTAGTTTAATGTTCCTCCTCTTCTCCTCTTCCCTCACTCCTCCTCCTCCTCCTCTGCCCAGGAGGTGCAGAAGGAGGCGTCCGTCTTCCTCCTGTCCATGGAGCTGTGCTTCCTGGTGCCCAGCATGTTCTCCTCCCCGCTCCTGGTCTCCGCCAGTGATTCCTGGGGCCGGAAGGCGGCCATTGTGCCCCCCGTGCTGGGCAACCTGCTCTTCAACGCCTGCTGCTTCCTGATCAGCCACTTCTCCCTGGACCTGCGCCTCCTGCTGGCAGCCGCCTTCCTGTCGGGGCTCCTGGGGGCCCCGGCGGCGCTGTTGGGGGCCTGCTTCGCCTATGTGGCCGACCGCTGCAGAGAGGGGGAGCGGGTCGCCTTTAGTGCCAGCGCCAACGGGTCCGAGGGCACCGTTGTCAGAGGTGCGGTCGCAGAGAGGGTGGAGAAACACCTACCGGAGACGAGTGGGGTCGGTCCCTCCAGGCGCCGGACCGTGTCGATGGCCAGCCTGGACCTGATCCTGGGCCTGATCGCTGGCTTGGGGCCCGCCTGCACGGGGGTCTTCATTTACACCGTCGGCTTCAGCTGGCCCTTCCTCCTGGCTTCCCTCTTGCACCTCCTCAACCTGGCCTACGTGCTCCTGATCCTGCGGGAGTCCTTATCGGTCTCGGTCACACCCTTGGCGTCGCCGTCCTCCTCTTCCAACTCCACATCCACCTCCTCCTCCTGCTCCTCCTGCTCCTCCTGGTTGCGTGGCGTGCGGTGTTCCGGTCTGTGGGGCCCGGTGCGAGGCCAACTGCAGACTGTTCACAGGATGTTTGTCATGGGGAGCCGCAGGAGAAACACCGCCCTGGGACTCGTACTCGCCACCTTCGCTCTGTTTAAGGTGCGCTCGGTCACTTACTTCACCTTCTCTGTTGACGCACTCATCCATCCGTTTAGTTTGGATTTTGGATCTTAGTTTGGATTTGGATTTTTATTTGGATCTCTTTTAGCCCATTGGCTAATCTTCCAAGAGTCCTCATAAAAAAACATTTAATAAATTCGTAAATAATAATACGATAAACACATAATTATTGACACACACATTTCATATACATAGAAACATACATACATGCATACATACACACACACAACTGACAAAAACAACACAAATTCAGGACCTATATTTATGTTTACACCATCTAGTGGCCGTAACAGTTATGAGGTGTTGTTTAGCATCTACCAATTCCCTACAAACCCACAACACTGCAGTAGAAGAGTTTGATGACGACAACATTTGAATCTTAGTTTTACCACACGGTTTTCCCTGATTACTGATCCGTCCGCCTGGATTTGTCCCTCTGTCTGTCTGTCTGTCTGTCTGTCTGTCTCCATCTCTCTCAGGTGTGTAAGGATGGTGGGATGTCCACCATCATCCTGTACCAGCTGAACCGGCCCCTGTGTTGGAGCGAGCTCCTGATTGGCTGCGCTTCCCTGCTGGGCGTGACCATCCACCTGGGCAGCTTCGCGGGCGTGTCCGTGTTTTCCCGTTACCTCGGCGACACCGACGTGGTCCTCCTGGGCCTGCTGTCCCTCGCCGCGGGCCTGCTGATGGCCGCCTTCGCCAACACCACACTGCTCATGTTCCTGGGTAAGCGTGTGTGTGTGTGTGTGTTTGTGTGTGTGTGTGTGTGTTTCAAAGTATTTTATTGTCACATGTACATCATAACACAGGGCCATTCTGAACAGTGTAATTCAAGTCAAGTCAAGTCCATTTTATTTGTATAGCCCTTGCAGTGTCAAAGGGCTTGATTGTTGTGACATGGCAGGAGACAGTATGCAAAAAAAGTTGACAGAAAATAGCAATAATATATATATACTGTATGTGCATTGAAAATATGCATATACTGTATATACACACACACGCATGAAAATATACATATACACACATATACATATACTGTATGTATGTGATGTGAGTGTATCTGTGTGTGTGTGTGTGTGTGTGTGTGTGTGTGTGTGTGTGTGTGTGTGTGTGTGTGTGTATGTATGTGTGTGAGGGGGGGTGTTGTTTATATATGGGCGAGTGCATGTGTGTGTTTGTGTCCTCCTTTATTGGTTGAAGATTGAAAACAATATATAGATATATATAGATACTGTATACATACAAGGTTATATATTGCTGTACAGAGTAACAGCAACCAGAAAGGTTTGGTTTTCATTTGCATTTGCCGTCCTGATCAGTGAGGGTTCCTCTGGTCCTGTCCGACATGCCGGGAGCTGTCCTCCGTTCCATGACGTCCGGCCTGGTCCCGGCCTCTGAACAAGGTACCACCACCCACCCTACTCACGGAACAGGATCGCTACTCTTACTTTTTTTTACTGGACTTATTAAGAGCTCAGTTCATGATTCAAGATTCAAGATTCTTTATTGCCATGTAACAAGTACAATGGAACGCTTACTACCCCATTCACCCCCAGAATTCTCCTCCACATACATTCTAAACAATAAGTAAAAGTACGCACACAAGTACAATAAAAAAGTGACTGAGTAATAGTAACTGCTACTAGTAACTACAATGGCGGGTGGTGCAAGACATTTAGTAAAGTGCCCACGTGCAGTACAGTACAGTAATAATAATAACGTAATAAATTGTAATTATGATAGTAATGATACATGATAACGTGACCAGTGCAGTGCAGTACAGTACAGTGAGAGTGAGTGTGTGTGTGTGTGTGTGTGTCCCGTTTACCCGAAGGCGCCATGTTTGCGTGTGTGGTGCTGCTGGAGATGGCGAGTTTGTGCGTGGCGCTGGCGGTGTTCAACAGCACGTACGCCGCCACCGTGTCCTGGTTCTCTGGCTTCAGCTTCCTCCTCGCCTCGCTCCTCGTCCTCGTTCCGGCCCTTCTGATTGGGTGAGTCGCCACCTCGTTCTCATTTTTGATTTGATTGGACGACAATTCAACCAATCACCGCCCATGTGTGGTCCAAGTCATTGCATATATATTATATAGATTAGATTAGATTAGATTCAAATTTATTGTCATTGCACAGCACAAGTACAGTACAGCGAAAAGAAGTTGGCATCTAACCAGAGTGCAAATGAGGCAGTAAAGTGCATAGTAATATACAGTGTACAGTGGTTAAATAGGATATAGAACAGTCTACTAGGTATAATATATAGGTGTATATACAGTATATTTATGTACAGAGATACAGTGTAGTATACTATGCTAAGCCATACTGGCCAGAGGTATAACTTTATAGAGTAGGTATGGGATATGTGCAGATAGGTATATATATATTTAATTTACAGTAACAGGTGCATATTGGC
>PIJE02001461.1:8752-120646 GCA_002895965.2 Coryphaenoides rupestris
CTGAGAGTTCTAATAATGTGGCGGGCCGGGCCGGGCTGGGGCCTCACTCTCTCGGGCCAGGGCCGGGCTAGGGCCTACTTTCCAGGCCCGCGCAGTCCTCTAGTCCTTATACACACACACCATAATATTACCGGTATGTTGAAGCACAGTACGTATTACTCCGCAAGGCTAGTATTACGCCGCGGTAGCCGTAATGCGCCGACAATCCATCAAGCGGTGCGGTTTGACAGATTTTTGAGCGCCGTGTACCACATAAAATCGGTTCGAGGTTAATACATAAGGCGCACCGGATTATAAGGCGCACTGTCGATTTTTGAGAAAATTACAGGATTTTAAGTGCGCCTTATAGTCCGAAAAATACGGTATGTTGACTTCAGATTGTCTCATCCTGATATAATTTGTGCCGACATGAATTACAATGTTGTTAAAGCTAGTGTCGATGTTGGGTGCATTTAATCTAACTCCATGTTTCCTTACCACATGCCAGCAAACTACGATTAGCTTCAATGTTGGGAGTCCTGGCCCGTGGTAAGCAAATAACGTTTGCTGACGTGTGTAATCTAACCAGAGTCGCTTATGACTAGCGATTTTCCCCCTGAAAAAGACTTGCCAGGAGGGCTGCCTGCCTTTGCATGCGGTGTTGCCGACAGCGTAACCTGGACAGAGCTAATGCTAGTGCTAACGCTAACCACCTGGCAGGCATCCGCTCTACTTTCAAAAATCGACAGTGCGCCTTATAATCCGGTGCGCCTTATGTATTAACCTCGAACCGATTTTATGTGGTACACGGCGCTCAAAAATCTGTCAAACCGCACCGCTTGATGGATTGTCGGCGCATTACGGCTACCGCGGCGTAATACTAGCCTTGCGGAGTAATACGTACTGTGCTTCAACATACCGGTAATATTATGGTGTGTGTGTATAAGGACTAGAGGACTGCGCGGGCCTGGAAAGTAGGCCCTAGCCCGGCCCTGGCCCGAGAGAGTGAGGCCCCAGCCCGGCCCGGCCCGCCACATTATTAGAACTCTCAGGCCCGAATTAAGCCCGACATTTATTTAACCTCCCATATTTGCGACTAATGTCGCAAACTAGACTTGTTGCCCAGATGCGACAAGTCTAGTTATAGACTTCCGATCTTATTTGAGCACTTTAAATGGTTAAGTGGTTATATTTAGTTTCATTTCAATTTTAAGTTATTTTAGGAAAATGTTTTAAGCATTTTGTAGGCAGTTAAATAATTATTTTTATTTTCTGAAGTGAGTGACGAGCAGCTGCGCGGCGATTAACAGCTGATCCATTCGCTACATATCAGATCAATGTTGAATAGGCTACTACAAATTATATCCCAGTGAATAGGCTACAAAAAACAACTCAACAGTTAAAGCGTATATCAGTGTTTATTATTAAACGTAGCCTATAAAAACCATTGGAGCAATAAGCACATGGAAGTGCGGAGAAACAGTTACGCTATTATTAACAGAGAAAACAGCTTGTCTTACCCGAGTAAGCCTTGACTAAAATAAAATTGACCAAAACAGGCCATTCCAAGAATAATAATAATCAAGGGCGTATTTTTGTTTTGGACATTGGTGGGGACATCACAGATATTGCGCCAAGGATGCGCAATTACGCAACCGTGAGGTGTGGACATTGGTGGGGACATCACAGATATTGCGTCAAGGATGCGCAATTACGCAACCGTGAGGTGTGGATATTGGTGGGGACATGTCCCCAGCGTCCCCACTAAATTCTACGCCCATGATAATAATAAAAAAAACGTCCAATCACACAAAAACAGTCAGCCGCTTAACATGGCAACATGTCTTTTTAAGTCACTTTGCATCATGAAGGAAAAGAATCGCATCCACGGTTTCAGGGGCCAGTCCAGTCCTCCTCTCCTCTATTACTCTTCCAGTGGCGCTGAACGCACGCTCACTGCTGCTGCTGCTGGTAATAAAGCCTCTTTGAATTTAATTTAATTTAATTGAGAGAGAGAGAAAAAAAAGCCCGAGCCCGGCCCGCATCCGAGCTAATGATGGGATAATTGGGCCTCGGGCTCCATTGCAGGGCTCTAATCCGGTGCGCTTTATGTATGAAAATAGACCCGTTCATTGACAGTGCGCTTTATAATCCGGTGCGCCTTATGTATGAAAATAGACCCGTTCATTGACAGTGCGCCTTATAATCCGGTGCGCCTTATAGTCCGGAAAATACGGTAATTAGACGTGAATTTGCTAGAAACGTGTCAGCATCGATTAATTCTCTCTGGCCCTCTCACTCTCAGGGGTAATGATGAGCACTGTAGTAGATTAACATCTCTAAACCATTAACTGGCTCACTATAGGTTAGAGCATGGCCTAGGTTTTGTGGATAACTGGCCCTCCATGTGGGGCTGCCCTGGCGTGCTAATGAGAGCCGGCCTTCACCCTACTGGGTTAGGCGTCTCAATTATGTCGGTAAACATACATGCCTTAGTCAGGTGTGACATAATCACCTTCAGCATGCTGGAATGCAGGCGATTAGCAAACCTGCTAGCAACACAATAGCCAGTGTTGCAGAGTCTAGAACACTGAGGTGGTTAACCAAGTTAGTTAGCCTGGGTGATGTAGCATGTAACACAGAAGCTGAGGCGCCTCCTAGCTCAGGCCACAGCAACTACTGTCAAGTAGTTGCTGTTTTATAGTTTACTTACTGCCATTAGGGTTGTGTCGCTGCCCCACAATCAACCATAGCATCCTCCTGGATCATCTCCAACACTATGTTGGCATCAAAGTTGTTGTTGTCGTGGCAATTCAATAATTGCATCTAGGGCACGTGAGATCTCCAAACTGAAGTAAACACAATACTTGTAGAAATTAAGAGTACTTTAATGAATGCATTCACCAGACTCCTCTCTAGCAGAGTGAGTACCAAACAGATATTCACCTGTCCCTTTTAAGCACACTTTTCACCCCACTCATGGTATAGGAGAAGTTTCCTATCTTGACCAGACAAGGTTTCCTGAGGTAAGCATTGAGGGGGTTTAACGGTCAACCAACCCTCACCCCAGCTGCTTATCTTTATGACTGGTCAAAGAAGAAGTCACCCTAATGCCAGTTGTGGACAGTTTGTCTGTCGTAATGACAATCTATTCAAGGAACATAATGCCAGCTGAAAGAAAGGCCTTATATGGACTTTTCCCATTACACTCCCCCATTTGATTATTTTATAATCACACAATCCACCGTTGGTAATATATGGTAGAGTGCAATTTAGGAGTCGGTTACTCTGACCACATAGTGATTCTTAGCAGAGACTGAGTCCTTTGTTGCTGGATAAACTTCTCCTTTCCTGTCCTAATGGCCCAATTACAGGAAAAGAGTAAAGATCACGCCGTACCCTCCCCATAAAAACCCTTTTTGGGAAAAAAATTGTTTTGGGGTAAAACTTATTTGTCAATGACATCATAGACGGAAGTGTCTTGCATAACAAGTGGAGTTACAAGCAGTGTCTTAAATAATGAGCATAAAAACATTCAAGTATACTTTACAACAGCAATCTCTTAAACTGAACCCCTGAGATTTAGTTGTGGATTGAGGTAGCTTATAGTTATAACGCTAAAATCAGCAAAATTTCAGAAGATCTAAACATAAAACCAAAAAGTAATTAGAAGAAATATAAACATAAGCGCACCGGATTATAAGGCGCACTGTCGATTTTTGAGAAAATTACAGGATTTTAAGTGCGCCTTATAGTCCGAAAAATACGGTATGTTGACTTCAGATTGTCTCATCCTGATATAATTTGTGCCGACATGAATTACAATGTTGTTAAAGCTAGTGTCGATGTTGGGTGCATTTAATCTAACTCCATGTTTCCTTACCACATGCCAGCAAACTACGATTAGCTTCAATGTTGGGAGTCCTGGCCCGTGGTAAGCAAATAACGTTTGCTGACGTGTGTAATCTAACCAGAGTCGCTTATGACTAGCGATTTTCCCCCTGAAAAAGACTTGCCAGGAGGGCTGCCTGCCTTTGCATGCGGTGTTGCCGACAGCGTAACCTGGACAGAGCTAATGCTAGTGCTAACGCTAACCACCTGGCAGGCATCCGCTCTACTTTCTCTGATGTACCCTTCTTTTCTATGGATGCCGACTTTTCCTCCTCTAGCTTACATATACGTCTCTCTAGAAGAGCTATCTTTCCTACGAGGGAAGCACAGGAGAAAGAACAACAGGAGTCCATGCTTACCGTGTTTGTTGCAGAGAAAACAGCTCCAACGTGGTCACAGACACAGTTTCAATACAAGTCGCAATAAAAACACAGCAGTGATCGGGTTTAACAACACCCATTTGGATGTCTCCCTCATCGTTGTTGATGTCGGTCTGACGCACCCGAGGGCTTAGTTGGTTGTGTGAGGACATCACAGCCTCCACCCTCTCTGCCTCTTTCAGAGCAGTACTGAAGGTCGTCGGCACTGTGATGTGGAGGTGCTCTTTCAGCCTTTGTGGTGAGTCCCTGGATGAAGGCACTTAAGGCCAACTCTTCACAAGCTGCTGGATCAAATATGGGGTAGCCACGATGTGTGTAGAAGCGCACATCTGCTGCATAGGTTCCCAGTGCCTCGCCCTCTTGGCGGTGCCGGTGGGTTAGCTGGTCTCACATACTGTCAGTGGTGGCCCATCGACCGAATCGCCGTTCTAATGCAGTGGCTAGTTGTATTTGTTGCTCCAATGTTTGTAAATCGCTACCAGTCTTACTTGAGCTAGATTTGGTTTTAGGGACATGATGGCTGCATACCCTGGGAGCGTAAAGGTGGTCCTTTATAACGGCTGCATCACATCAGCAAGGGCTGCTGATGAACTGGCGAGGGCCGGCGGTGGATTGGCTGCGGCCAGCAGAGGAGTAGCGGTGGCCGGTGGGGGAATCCATGTGACCACATCTCCTTAATCGCTCAGGGAACTCCCTCCATGACGGCGGGGAACGCTGTAATCGCCGGCGTGCTCTTCGCGGTCCATCTTCTCCCAGCCTCGGTCAGTCTTCTCTCAGAGAAGATCTGCCCAAGGATGCCTGATGAAGCTGTTATTCGTATATACTGCTACTGACTTCCAACATCAATCTGGCGATTGTGAAGTATAAAGTAAGTATAAGTCTTTTTTTATTGACAAAGAGAGACGAAAGCTTCCTCAACATGAAAACCGATGCTGGGTCATCCAGCAGAACAGCAATGTTGATGATGGTTCAGTGCTTAATTTCAACCAAAACACTCACAACATAAACAAAAACGATGACAAACAATTACTAACACTGAAAAATCAACAATTACATAGGACTAAAGAACAGAATAACAAAATAACTAACACAATGCATGCTGGGAACCTGGAAGGAACTGCCGATACAATATGTTCATCTGACTCCGGATCCGCTCACATGCTGATGAATCATTTCTGCCAGTTGTGTGGGGAAATAACGAGGCTTCTTGTCTCATTTGTAGGTTTATTGACTGCCATGTTAGTGTCTTGTTATAATTTCATAACGAATACATGCCCACAGAGATAATTGCACTGTAAATATGCTCATTATCACCATGGAAACAATATGCTTGTCTAGCCAATCAACATCAGCATTTTTTAAACATTTTTTTATTCCCGCAAATGTATCACACACACGGGTCAATGGTCAGGAGTTGTATTGTCAGACGAAGTTTATACTTGTAACACCAAAGATATATTGATTCCTCGTTGCATTGAGATGTGAAGTGTATATTTAATACAGCGTTAAGTACAGTGCCCAGTTATCGTGTCTGAGTTTCCCACTCATTTACAACCTCAGAAAACACATATACACACACACACACACACACACTCACACATATGTACATACAAAAGGAGTTAAGCCAGTGTGGGTATACGCTTCTGAAATCAATGTGAATGCATGTTAAAGAGCCACCGGAAGAGGCTGGCAACTTATTCGGCATGCGACTTGGTCTGCTTTTTCCATGTTGTACCACTGCAGCCGATGCAGCGCTACATGCCCCTTTATCACATAGCCGGGAAAGAGGAACCACAGCGAGGACGGTGTACAAGAACACAAAACTGGACAGCTATCTTCTGTCACAAAATGAAAACAGGAAAAAAGAACACAAAAAAGGATAATTGTCACTGTTTGCCACAGAGAGAAAGGATGGCCGATGGGAAAAAAAACTGACGATGGATGGAAATAATACAGGGGGCGGGGTTAGGCTAGGGGGCAGGAGACAAGGGCAGGGTAGGCTAGGGGGTAGGAGACAAGACACGTCAATCCCAGCTCCTCTTGGGGTGGTCCTCCTCCTCCTCCACCTCCTCCGCCTGCTGGTATCTCTCCTCCCCCTCTGCCTCCCCCCCCAGCTTATCACAGCAGTAGTGTTGCAGCAGCAGGCTGAGCTGCTGCTCCCGGGGGGTCCAGGGGGTCCAGGGCGTCGTCCAGCCGCTCCACAAGCACATGCTTCGTCCCCTGGCCGTCCCTAGCCACCGTCCTCGCCTGGGTGCGGGACTTACGCATCTGGGTTCTAGAAGGTGGGGCCAGACAAGGGGTGAGCGGGAGGGAAACATGGGGAGAGGAGAAAGCTTTTTATCTTAGAGAAGGGCCATGATGAACATTTTAACCAGCATCGTGGGGGTTGAGATCCACCAATCATCTCAAGCTCCTGATGCTCTCGACATTGCTATTCTATGTGGGGTTCTGGAGTTCCGGTTACCCCGCGGTACGTCGCATTCGAGCAGTGGTGAAAAGTAAAGGACATTTACTCAATTACTGTACTTAAAGAGGAATATCCAGTTGCGGCTAATCAATAGCTGCCCCTACCTCCATTTCTAGAGAAGAAGACTACTTCAACATGTTAAACATAATGCGAAATAATTATGAAATAAACGTGTGTACTAATCGTGTGCCAGAATGGTAGTCTGCATTCATTAAAAAACAATTCCAATATGCTTCGACTACTTCCTGTAATGATGTCGAGAGCTCAGCTATATATATCATCGACCTGTAGGAGTCGCTGTGGTTCTTGAGCCACTACACTTCCTGGTTGATGCCCACCGGAATAATGAGTGTGTATGGGAGGAAGTATTCTTTTGCAGTGACATGACAAAAAGCTGGTCTCTGATTAGCAGCTTTTGATTTTTACGGGCCGCTGTGAATCTCGTCTATAACTGATAGGATTGGAAAATTCTCAACGAGACAGAGTACGCAAATAATTATGGATTATGTATAATGGCTGGGAAATGTATGTGTATGTTATGTTGTGTAATGAGGCACGTGTCTGTAGTGTGTATTGTGTTGCTTGTGTGGGGGTGACTAAGACTATGTAAACTGAGTGACCGAATTGACAACAAGACCATGACACAGACTGAATGAGCCAGCCATGGCCTTGGGGAGGGGGGGGGGGAAACCATGACGCTGATTACTCAAAACACATAGTTACATCGTATACGGTCGTATTGTCCTGGAGTCATGTGGAGTATGGGGCACAGGACAACAAAAATACTCCCGTGGTCCAATTGTTTGTCGTTTTGTGGTGCTCGCCACAGTATTCAGGAGATGGCAAAAGGATTAGAGATGGACAAATGAGCTTCTGCAGCAAGCTTGTGGCCACATGAACTTAGAAGTAAAGTGACTAAATATTATTGTCTGTAATCGTAATCCATTAATATCTATACGTTATATTAACGTTTAACCCCACTAACTGGACTACATGAACCCCATGCACACTATTGCGTTACATTAACGGACATTTTTTGTTTTCTTTAAATTGCAAATTTGTATTGCTTGTTGCGTATCGCTTTTTACTAAATATTCTTTATATATACAGTATTTATATATATATATAGGCAATAAAGCTGTTTCTTAATGTGATTTAAACAGGAAAATTGCTTTGATCTCAGACCATAGTATCCTCCTTGATCGTCTCGAACATTATGTCGGCATCAAAGGCACTGCTCTTCTGGTTTAGATCCTACCTTTCAGATAGAACACAATTTGTTGTCTGTGAGGATTGAAAATCGAAGCATTGCAACCTAAGCTTTGGTGTGCCCCAAGGGTCGGTCTTTGGTCCACTGCTCTTTGCAATCTACATGCTCCCCCTCACGATATTATTCACAGTTAGGGTATTAGCTTTCACTGCTATGCTGATGAAACCCAAATGTACATTCCTATTGGATCAAAAGACCCCAGATCCAACTGATCTAAAAGGTTGAATCTTGCCTGTCTGCAATCAAAAGATGGATGTCCCAAAACTACTTGCAGCTAAATACGGGGTAAACTGAGATGATTATCATCGGCCTGAAGCAACAACTCTCCCTGTGGGCTCACCACCTGCAGGGAGAGTCATTGGGGTCGGGTGCATTGTAGGCGGTAGGCAAAAGCGGGGTCCTGGGCGTGCGGATCCCCAGCATCGCCGACTAGGGACGTGGAACGTCACCTCACTGGCGGGGAAAGAGCCTGAGCTGGTGCGGGAGGTGGATCGGTACCAACTAGATATGGTTGGGCTCACCTCTGCGCACATCACCGGTTCTGGAACCAAACTCCTGGAGAGGGGCTGGACCCTCTCCTTTTCCGGAGTTGCCCAGGGTGTGAGGCACCAGGCGGGTGTGGGGATACTCACAAGTCCCTGGCTGAGCTGTGTTGGAGTTCTCTCAGGTGAACAAGAGGGTCGCCTCCATGCGACTGCAAGTCGCTGGGGGGAAGGCTCTGACTGTTGTGTGTGCCTACGCACCAAACAGCAGTTCAGAGTATCCAGCCTTCTTGGAGTCCTTGGGTGGCATCCTGGAAAGGGTTCCATTCAGGGACTCCATAGTTCTACTGGGGGACTTCAACGCACACGTGGGCAATGATGGAGAAACCTGGAGAGGAGTGATTGGGATGAACGGCCTGCCCGATCTGAACCAGAGTGGGGTTTTGTTATTGGACTTCTGTGCTAGTCATGGACTGGCCATAACAAACACCATGTTCGAACATAGGGTGGTCCACAAGTGTACCTGGTACCGGACCACCTTAGGCCAAAGGTCGCTGATCGACTTTGTAATCGTATCAGCAGATCTGTGGCCGCATGTTTTGGACACTTGGGTGAAGAGAGGAGCAGAGCTGTCAACTGATCACCACCTGGTGGTGAGTTGGATCAGATGGCGCGGGAGGCTGCCAGACAGACCTGGTAAACCCAAACATGTAGTGAGGGTGAACTGGGAACGTCTGGTGGAAGCCCCTGTCCGTAGGGTTTTTAACTCCCACCTCCGGGAAGAACCTCTCGTGCATCCCGGGGGAGGTTGGGGACATGGAACCTGAGTGGGCCATGTTCAGAGCCTCCATTGTAGAGGCTGCAGCTCGGAGCTGTGGTCAAAAGGCTGTTGGTGCTTGTTGTGGCGGCAACCCAAGAACCCGTTGGTGGACACCAGCGGTGAAGGAAGCCGTCAGGCTGAAGAAGGAGGCCTTTCGGCCTGGTTGGCCCAGGGGTCTCCTGAAACAGCAGACGGGTACCAGGAGGCCAAAAGGACTGCAGCTTCAGCAGTCGCTGAAGCAAATACCTGGGTGTGGGAGGAGTTTGGGGAGGCCATGGAGCAGGACTTTCGGTTGGCCTCAAGGAAGTTCTGGCAAACTGTCCGGCGACTCAGGAAGGGAAAGCAGGGCTTGGCTCAGGCTGTGCTCAGTCGGGGAGGAGAACTGCTGACCCAGACTGAGGATATTGTCGGGTGGTAGAAGAGGCAAGAGGCTGAAGTCTCGGGGGAAGCCTCACCCATATCCTTGGTCAAGGTCACTGAAGTAGTCAAAAAGCTCTTCAGTGGCAAGGCGCCAGGTGTGAATGAGATTCACCCTGAGATGCTGAAGGCATGACTTGGCCCGTAATAATCTGGCCTGTAAAGCCCTTTGAGACTGTATTGTGATTAAGGGCTATACAAATAAAATTGAATTGAATTGAGATTATCTCTCATCAACGGTGTTAACTATTCAGATTTATGCCAATCTGGGGTATTGGAAAATTACTATAAGGGGTTAGGTAACATTTACATTTAGGGCATTTGGCTCTTTTATCCAAAACAACTTACAGAGAGTATACAGTGCATCCGGAAAGTATTCACAGCGCGTCACTTTTTCCACATTTTGTTATGTTACAGCCTTATTCCAAAATGGAATAAATTATTTTTTTTCCTCAAAATTCTACACACAACACCCCATAATGACAACATGAAAAAAGTTTTTTTTAAATGTTTGCAAATTTATAAAAAAAAAAGAAAAAAAGAAATCACATGTACATAAGTATTCACAGCCTTTGCTCAATACTTCCTCAAGTCTTTTTGAATATGATGCCACAAGCTTGGCACACCTATCTTTGGGCAGTTTTGCCCATTCCTCTTTGCAGATCCTCTCAAGCTCCATCAGGTTGGATGGGAAGCGTCGGTGCACAGCCATTTTCAGATCTCTCCAGAGATGTTCAATCGGATTCAAGTCAGGGCTCTGGCTGGGCCACTCAAGGACATTCACAGAGTTGTCCTGAAGCCACTCCTTTGTTATCTTGGCTGTGTGCTTAGGGTCGTTGTCCTGCTGAAAGGTGAACCTTCGCCCCAGTCTGAGGTCCAGAGCGCTCTGGAACAGGTTTTCATCCAGGATGTCTCTGTACATTGCTGCATTCATCTTTCCCTCGATCCTGACTAGTCTCCCAGTTCCTGCCGCTGAAAAACATCCCCACAGCATGATGCTGCCACCACCATGCTTCACTGTAGGGATGGTATTGGCCTGGTGATGAGCGGTGCCTGGTTTCCTACAGACATGACGCTTGGCATTCAGGCCAAAGAGTTCAATCTTTGTCTCATCAGACCAGAGAATTTTGTTTCTCATGGTCTGAGAGTCCTTCAGGTGCATTTTGGCAAACTCCAGGCGGGCTGCCATGTGCCTTTTACTAAGGAGTGGCTTCCGTCTGGCCACTCTACCATAAAGGCCTGATTGGTGGATTGCTGCAGAGATGGTTGTCCTTCTGGAAGGTTCTCCTCTCTCCACAGAGGAACGCTGGAGCTCTGACAGAGTGACCATCGGGTTCTTGGTCACTTCCCTGACTAAGGCCCTTCTCCCCCTATCGCTCAGTTTAGATGGCCGGCCAGCTCTAGGAAGAGTCCTGGTGGTTCCAAACTTCTTCCATTTACGGATGATGGAGGCCACTGTGCTCATTGGGACCTTCAAAGCAGCAGAAATTTTTCTGTACCCTTCTCCAGATCTGTGCCTCGAGACAATCCTGTTTCGGAGGTCTACAGACAATTCCTTTGACTTCATGCTTGGTTTGTGCTCTGACATGCACTGTCAACTGTGGGACCTTATATAGACAGGTGTGTGCCTTTCCAAATCATGTCCAATCAACTGAATTGACCACAGGTGGACTCCAATTAAGCTGTAGAAACATCTCAAGGATGATCAGTGGAAACAGGATGCACCTGAGCTCAATTTTGAGCTTCATGGCAAAGGCTGTGAATACTTATGTACATGTGATTTTTAATTTTTTAATTTTTAATAAATTTGCAAACATTTCAAAAAAACTTTTTTCATGTTGTCATTATGGGGTGTTGTGTGTAGAATTTTGAGGAAAAAAATGAATTTATTCCATTTTGGAATAAGGCTGTAACGTAACAAAATGTGGAAAAAGTGACGCGCTGTGAATACTTTCCGGATGCACTGTATTTGTTGAAATCTCTTTCTCTTTTTGGAAAAAAGAGAAAGAGATGAGACAGACCCCATGCCGCTTTTTCAAACATACTGGTGATCTTAAATAGCAGGTGGCAAATGGTCAAACAAACAGTAACAGTCATAGACCATCTGGTCCCTGTCTCCATAATCTTAGGTTTGTCAACATTGGCCAACAAATCCTTTCTGGTTAATGATCTGATAAGTGAAAATAATTTACATTGTATGTTTTTAGTTGAGACCTGGCTAAACAGTACTACTGCTGTAGCAACACTCATCGATGCCTGTCCTCTAAACTATAACTTAGTCCATTTGCTGATGTCATCCAGGCATTTAGTGTGCATGTTGTGATTTGGGTGTCAGAGGGGGGGAATGTCACACCCTCCACCTCTACCTCCTAGCTATCCCTCTACCTGTCTGCGTGTGTATGTGTTCCCAGAATTCCTCCTGTCTGCCTACCTGTTTGTCTTCCAGACCCCCTGCCTGTCATCCAGTTCCCCTGTCCTTCGCTCGATCGTCCCCCCTGTCCCAGTTCCTATATTCCTCTGTTACCACCCTGCCTTTATTGTGTAATTTGTTCCTATTTTTTGTCCTCTGTTTCCCATCTCCCTGTGTCTGCAGCTGGGCCCTATATATTCAATCGTAACAGTACGATCTGGCCACGATGGACCCAGCAGAAGCAGACTCGAGTTTCGCCGAGCTCTGAAAGGCGATTGGCAGCCAGGGTGATTATTTGTGCCAACATGATCAGCTCATTCACACTCTCACCAACAATCACCAGGCCATGCTCGCTGCTCACCTGGTCCTGCCAGTCTCTTCAGTTCAGCTCACTCCAACAGATTCCCCATCTCCACCCCGGGGGAGATGGGGAGGTCAGACACCTCAAACCCTGAACATTTTGCTGGAGATACAAATAAGGGGTGAGGATTCGTCGTCCAATTTTCATTGGTTTTCCTCCAGCGGCCACAGACTTTCCCCACTGATCACTCAAAGGTTTGCTATGTCCTCAGCATGTTAAGGGGTCGGGCAATAGTATGGACCAAATCAGCTTATTCCTACCAAATAACCGGCCCGCTTAGTTTTGATGAGTTCGTATCTGAATTAAGGCACGTTTTTGAATGCAACCATTGAGACGCCTCCAAGCGATTGGCGAAGCTACGCCAAGGAGACCAGAGTGTGGCAGACTACTCTGTGGGGACTGGTTGAACATCTGCAGGACGAAATGCTGCTTGTGAAGAAACAGGTGATGTTAAATCCCTGATGTCCTTAGCTATTCGTCTGGACAATCGACCACAGGGGCAGCACCGGCAAGACGCACTGTTAGCACTACACTCCCCACCTTGCAGGACCTGTACTACAGGAGGTGTCGAACCAGAGCCTGCGGGATCATGAAGGATCCTCCAAGCTGTATCCAAGCTGTCTTTAGCATTCCTTTGCACATACCACTGAGCATCGGCAATTTTCATTTCACTGCATATCCTGTATGTGTATGTGACAAATAAGGTTGTTGAATCTTGAGGAGTGGGTCTGTCGAATCCGTATCAGGGCATGCCTCTACTGCGGCGAGATTTGACACTTCTTGGACGCTTGCCCTGTCTGTCCAGTAAAAGCTTGGGCTTGTCAGTAGTGGGAGAGATCCTGGCGAGTCGAGCAGCATGTACTTCCCTCTCACGTCCCCAGCTCAATGCTACCCTCTTGTGGCACACTCATTCCTGCTCCGTCCCCGTCCTCGTCAATTCTGGAGCTGACCAGAATTGACACGGTGGCAGATGGACACTGAGCCTTGATTTTTCTCATTCTCCACTGGTGCTTGGATTTCTTTGGCTACAAACACACAACCCACAGCTGGACTGGAGCACATGTTGTATTATTTCTTGGCGTTATTTTTGTCATTCTCATTGTTTGGTTTCTGCCCCTGTCCCTGCTTGTCCTATTTCACTGCCCTCACCAGAAGCTATTGATTTGTCCTCCATCGTGGAGGCTTATCATGAACTTGCCCAGGTGTTCAGTAAGCAGCACGCCGAATTATTGCCACTGCACCGTCCTTATGACTGCGGCATCAACCTCCTCTTGGGCGTGTCTCACCCCAGTAGTAGGCTGTATAGCCTCTCCAGACCCAAACGCGAAGCCATGGAGGTGTATATCCGGGATTCCCTGGCAGCGGGCATCATCCGACACGCCTCTTCTCAAGGGTTTTTTATGTATCGATGGGGGTATGAACAGCATTACTGTTAAAAACACGTATCCTCTGCCCCTAATCAGCTCTGCTTTTATCCCTCTCCAATCGCCAACGTTTACCACTTCGTCCGCATCCGATAGGGGAATGAGTGGAAGATGCCGTTCAACACACCTGTGGGGCATTTTGAAATCTTGGTCATGCTGTTTGGGGCTGACCAACGCCCCTGCCGTTTTCTAGGCATCAGTGAAGGACATACTCTGTGACGTTAAACCGCTTGGTGTTCGTCTACTTTGACGACATTCTGATCTTCTCCCATACCACCACTAGAGTACCTGGCAAACGTGTGGCTCATGCACTGCACGTTCGCCAGGTACTCCAGCGCCTCCTTGAGCAAAAGCTCTTCGTAAAGCAGAGAAGTGTGTGTTCCATGTACCCAGGGTGTCTTTCCTCGGGTACATCATTGCCCGGAACCAGATCAGCATGGATCCAGCCAAGGTGTCTGCCATAGCTGAGTGGCCTGTGCCCACCAACCACAAGCAGTTGCAGCGTCTCCGGGGGTTTGCAAACTTCTATTGAAGGTTCATACGCAACGTAACGCAACGTTCATACGCACCGCTCCCACAAGGGTGGGAGCGGTGCTCTCCTAGAGGTCCACGATGCAAAATGCATTCCTGCGCCTCCTTCTCTCAGAACCTTTCCACTGCTGAGAGAAATTATGAATTATGATGGGCAACCATGAGCTCCTCGCCGTAGTGTTGGCACTGGAAAAGTGCCGCCATTGGTTGGAGAGAGCTGACCAGCTGTTCATCATATTGACAGATCACCGAAACCTCACCTACATGCAGTCGGCAAAGCCACTGAACCCACACCAGTCCCATTGGGTGCTCTTTTTAGGGTGTTTCAATTTCACCCGGTCCTACTGGCTGGGCTCCCACAACATTGAGCTTGATGCCTTGTCTCGCATCTACACTGCCGAGGAGGGCAATTCGGATCATGCTCCCATCCTGCAACCTTCCTGTTTTGTCACCACCATTACCTGGGAGATCGAGTCCCAGGTCAGACAAGCCAGGCACTATAACCGGACCCAGGTAATGGCCCAACTAACAGTCTGTTTGTCCCTGATTCTGTCCGCTCTCAGGTCCTGCAGTGGGCACATAACTCCCACCTCGCCTGCCATCCAGGCATCACCCAGACCCTCACGTTCCTCCACCAACCCTTCTGGTGGCCATCTATGGCTGCACATTTTATTGCCTTACCCAAACTGCCCTCTGCCAGGGAGATGGCTGATCTCATGTTGGATAATGTTTTCTGCCTTCACGGCATCCCCACTGACATCATATCCAACAGAGGTCCCCAAGTTTAACTCCCAGGTCTGGAGGGTGTTCTGTAAGGCCCTGGGCACCACCACTAGTCTGGCCTCCGGTTATAACCCACAGACTAATGGATAGTCCGAGTGGGTAAATCAGGAGATGGAGGCGGCCCTCAGGTGCATTGCATCCACAAACCCGTCCTCCTGGAGCTCTCAAGTCTCCTGGGTGGAGTATGCACACAACACCCTTGTCAACGCCTCCTCAGGTCTGTCCCCCTTTCTGTTATTTCCCACCCGGGAGGAGGAGATTGTGGTTCCCTTGTTACAGGCCCGTCGTGTTTGGAGGAATTGGAAGCGCGCCCGCACATCCCTACTTCGCTCATTCACTCAGTCCCAGACCCAGGCTAACTGCCCCAGCTCCCATCTACACACCCGGACAAAAGGTATGGCTCTGTGCAAATTACCTGCCCTTAAAGGTGGACTCCAGGAAGTTTGCCCCCCGTTTTGTTGGTCTATATGTTGTAGAGCATGGGTGCCCACACTTTTTCAACTTGCGAGCTACTTTTAAAATGACCAAGCCAAAATGAAAGCCTACACTTAAAATGCTAAATATATCCCGAGTATACTTCATATATATACAATATAATTTGCCGTACCTTGCATAACTGCATGAGCCCTTGTGGCACACTACAATTAAGTAAATATTTGGTCATTACTTTACTCCAGTATTTCTCAAACTGTGAGGCACACCCCTCTAGTGGGGCGCAGTGGTATAACAGGTGGGGTGCAGGGGGAAATTCAGAATTGTTTTATTTCAAGATTTTTTTGAGAACTTCACATATTCCAAAAGTATAAAGCACACGGACATAAAACCCAAATTTTCCGATCCAACTCCCCCCCCCCCCCCCCCCCGTCAACAATCTAAAATGAACGGAACTTTGTCATGCCCCCCCCCCCCCCCCCCCGTCAACAACATGGTTGACTGCACATGCGTGGTGATCCGTGTGTTAGAAAAGACGAGAACTCAGAATGGCTGCCCTGTACGTCAATCAAGTGGCAAATGTCATAGGGAGGATGAATGATCAATTTTATGGCATGCGATCTACCTTCCTTTGTGATCGACCGGTCGATCGCAAAGGATCGCAAACCCCTGTTGTAGAGTCTATAATTAACCCTTGTGCTGTCCGCCTCAAGCTCCCTTCCTCCGTTCGTGTTCACCCTACTTTCCATGTGTTCACAAGCCGTTCTCCTCAAGTCCCGTATCCCCCCCGGCTCTTAATCCTCCTCCTCCCAGGACTGTCAACGGCCACCCAGAGTAATTTGAGACTTAAAACAAGGATATAAAATAACAATCAGTAAAAAGGAATAATCATACACAGTCATACACAATATGCCAGTTTAAAAAGGTGGGTTTTTAGGCAGGATTTGAAGGTGGAGAGAGAATGGATGTTGTGGATGTCTTGTGGGAGAGAGTTCCAGAGACGGGGGGCAGAGTGGCTGAAGGCTCTAGACCCCATGGTGGTCAGACGGGCAGAAGGTACTGTGAGTTGGAAGGCAGAGGAGGATCGGAGAGTGCGAGAGGGAGTGTAGGCGTGAAGAAGTTCAGAGAGATATGAATGTGCGAGATTGTGAAGGGCCTTGAAGGTGAGGAGCAGAATTTTGAAATTAATACGGTATTTGACGGGGAGCCAATGGAGTTGTTGAAGAACCGGTGTGATATGTTCTATGGAAGGAGTTCTGGTAATGATACGGGCGGCTGAATTTTGGACCAGTTGGAGCTTACGCAGAGATTTATGAGGAAGACCAGAGAGGATGGAGTTACAGTCGTCAATACGGGATGTAACGAAGTCGTGGATGACAATGGCGGTGATGTTGGGTGTGAGTGACGGGCGGAGACGGTTAATATTGCGGAGGTGGAAGTAAGCAGACCGGGTAATGTTATTGATGTGTGCTTCAAAAGATAGGGTGCTGTTGAGGATGACACCCAGGCTCTTAACTTGGGGGGAGGGGGGGACTGTGGAGTTGTCAATGCTAAGGGAAACATTTTTAGTTTTGGCCAGAGTGGACTTGGAACCAACGAGAAGAACTTTGGTTTTATTATTACTTACTTTGGTTAAGTTTGAGAAGGTTGGATGAGAACCAGGATTTGATTTCCAGTAAGCAGTCAGAAAGGGAAGTTGGGGGGAGAGTGGAAGTGGGTTTGGTGGAAAGATAGAGCTGGGTGTCATCCGTGTAGCATTGGAACTGGATACCGTATTTTCTGAAGATATGGCCGAGAGGTAGGAGGTAGATGATGAATAGCAGGGGACCCAAGACAGAGCCCTGAGGAACAACAGTGAGGATGGGAAGGGACTGTGATTTGAAGTGTTTGAGTTGGACAAAGTGAGTACGGCTGGAGAGGTAGGAACTGAACCAGGTAAGGGATGTGCCAGTGATAACGATGGAAGCTAATCTGTCAAAGAGAATGTGATGTGAGATGGTGTCAAAGGCTGCAGTCAGATCAAGGAGGATGAGTATGGATAAGAGGCCAGAGTCAGCTGCCACCAGGAGATCGTCTGTGTGAGGAGCGAAAACCAGACAGACATTTTTCAAAGAGATTATTGTTGTTCACCTGGGCTGCAACTGTTTTTTCAAGTATCTTGGAGAGAAATGGTAAGTTGGAGATTGGGCGGAAATTATTCAAGTTGTTGGGGTCAGCACCAGGTTTCTTGAGAATGGGGGATATTGCACCTGTTTTGAGGGATGAGGGGACGAGACCAGTGGTAAGGGAGGAATTAATTATGTCGGTAATTAAAGGGGAGAGGGAAGGTATGGTTGAGCTTGATTGGAAGGCATGGAGGTCAAGTGAGAGGGCGGCTGAAGTGGCGGTGTTTTCAGGGATGATCCAGGTCTCTGTGAGAGCCAAGAAGTGGAGAGACTGGAGGGCCAGAACAGTCTCAGTTTTCTTGACCGCCGATTGGCAATTCCAGAGTCCCCCTCTCACATCAAGGTCTGTGTAGGTTGAGATTGTTGGGTAGAGAAGATTGGAGGGGTCGTGGCACAGAGTGGAGGGACTTTGGCGACATCTGCTATGGTAGGATGTCGTGACTGTAATGGAGTCTAGGCACATGGCTAGAACGGGAGGAAGGAAGGATGAAGATGTAGCTGTAGGAATCCCTGGATGGACTCCCGAAAAATACTCCCTTGTCTTTGTTTGACCGGGTCTTGACTCCTGCTGGAAGTCTCCCTTGTCTTTGTGTGACCGGGTGTTCGTTCGCGGGGCCTGACGCTGATGTTTCAGTGGTGTCTTTCTGTTTGCTTTTTTTGCGCCCCCCAAAATCTTTTATCACCACCCGCCACTGGGAATTTCACTTTAAAAAACTTCTGGAGTCATTTTCGAACCAACCCGATCACTTTGAAGTGACCCACTACCAAGGCGAAGCCCGAAGCAGTACCCACCAAACCGCTCCAGGTAGGTACTAAGCTGGCTGAGTGTGATGGATGTCTGCAGTAACAGTTAGACAGCTTGCTAGCTGTTAAATAGTTCCCACCATCAATTTATTATATAGTAGCATTATAGTGGTAATACAACACCATTGACAACCAAATGTTATTGTCACGAAAGTTCGACACGAAAGTGCATGTTTCTACTTCTAACAAAACTATAAAATATCAATATAATGAAATGAGTAATCAGTAAATGTATACTGACCTATTCGTTAGAAGGGCAAGATACAGTAAGTCATGAGAAGCAGTGATGTGTGTTTAGAATTAGTCTAACATGGCGTTTGATGCTGAATGGCCTTCTAAGGGGATATGGGGGAAATTTGATGACTATATCTACATTTTGAAGAAAGAAACATAAAAACCATCTTGAGTGCATACAAAAGCCTCTGTAGTCATGAAAACGAGCACAGGAGTGTTTGAAAGTGAAATTCCGCAAGGTACTTTACAGATCCCTCAAATTTGGGTTTTCTGCAACTTTATACTTCTACTCCATTACATCTCAGAGGGCAGTATTCTACTTTTTACTCCACTACATTTATCTGACAGCTTTAGTTGTTACTAGTTACTTTACTACATTTTAGCAATAAAAAAAAATAAAAAAAATTCATTATTAGGCCTATCAATAAGGCTATATTGGTCACCAAGGGGAAATGCACAAGCTACCCAGCAGTATGTTCAGTAATTTATAAAATCTAAATAAATTGAAATTATCTTCACATTTAGCAGCTGCAACATTAAGCGATGAACACATAAATGCATCAATAATTATCCTTATACTTGTGGATGATTTACTTTTGGTCATTAAAATACCAGAATTTTACTTTACTTTTACTATTTCTATGTATTTCTGCAGTGTGATATTACTTCTTTGACTTAAGTACAAGATCCGAGTAGTTATTTCACGAGTCTGCACGTTTGTGTTACATGAATTTCTAAGTCACATTTTGTCATCTTTTGAAATCCATTGCTCCATACTTTCCATGAACGAGGGAAGTCAACCTAAAAGTTGCTCCTTGATTCGTCAGCCAATAAGTCAAGTGTTAACATCACTCAAAATCTGGGATTGTTTCATAAACTTAGGGAGCCCCTAAGCCTGCCAATTGGTACATTCAACTGGGTGGTTGGTAGACTGATTGGACACTCCCATTTGTGGTATCTCACGATGTCACAATGGCAATTCTACTCACATGACCGCTTGTAATCGCTAATCATGCTCACACTTGGTGGTAAAATAGGGGCCATTTAACCGTTTGCACTGCATCATGCTGCTGTAACACACACTACAACCCCTAAAGACAACAGCATTCTGTGCTTGTAACTGCAAAAACCCTGCAAAGCACACAGTGAGGTTAGCCAGCTGGCAAGACAGTGTTAGGTGACCTCATGCAACCTCATTCCCAACGGAGACGCCACTAGCATGCCCATGCTGTATGTGCCAACCTTCTGAGCACAGAGCCATCATCCTGCAATATCTCTTGCTCTATTAAATGGGGCAGGAGCATGACTTCCCCAAAGCCTCCTGCATAATCCAACGCCTGGGTGGGTGGAGAAATAATGGGTGGAGGAAGAGCAGGATTGGGGGGGATGAGCCTCGTAGGAACTTGTTAGCGGCCAAAGACCTCTACACCACAATGAGAGCACCGCACCACTCAAGCTACTGCAGTTTCCGTTTGCAACATATTTAGTGCCAGTGTTAGAGGAAAGTGTCTGAGCCAATGGGAAATGGCAGAGGCAGCATGGTTTTCCATGAGAGACAGTGCTGGCCATGATATTTGACTTGAGTGTTTTAGGGCTTGCACAGAAAAGTCGACTAATCGTCGCGTCGACGTCACTACCACAAGTCGACACCTACCGGGAGACGTTGACACGTCGTTGACCACGTGATTTCACACTTTAAGAATATTGTAAAAAAATATTCTGTCTGTGTTTTTTGCGTGCGTGTGTATGTGATGACGTCATCAACGACGCATCGACTTTATTGATAGAAAAGTCGACTTGAAAAAATCAGAAGTCGTGCAACCCCTAGAGTGTTTGGTTATACATCATATAAAGGATTCTAAATGTAACTTTTTTTCTGAGTTTCAGTTGCTAACTCTTCTTGCTGCTATTCTTAGTTGCTCATATTGTAGTGCACATTATATGACAGCTTTGTTAAATACTTGATTCCGATTGGTTAATCAGGATGGTCATACAGTAGCTTGTTCTGTACTTATTGAACGGGGTTGGTTGTCACACCGGTTGGTTGTCGCACTCATGATATCTTGCCACCAGCAGGCGCTGTTTCCCAAATTCTGGTATGGAAACGTCCAGAATTGGGATCAGAGCTCACCGACATATATTTCTCTGGAGTAAGACACGTGAACTTGAGGTGAGAGGACTTTTTGTGTTTTTCATGTCAAATTGTAAATATTCAGCTCCTCAGTATTTTTCTTCTAGGCTTTGACACAATGGGTTTATAACAAAACAATTGTTGCCCTTACAAAGTGTGAAGGGAAAGCTATAGTTTAGATCAGGGCTGCCCAATTTGGGGCCCGCGGGCCAAACTTGGCCCGCAACCAGTGTTTCCCGGCGGGGGGGGGGTGCTAGACGCTGTGATCCTCGTCTACTAATGGCCCGGCCCGCCTGGCAACTTTAAAAACCAAAAGTGGCCCTTGAGCCAAAATAATTGCCCACCCCTGGTTTAGATTGTTGTTAGCTAGCTAGCTCATTGTTAGATGGTTGTTAGCCTTGATGCTAGCAATAAATTCCAGTTGGGGTTGGTCGTCACATTCTCTTTGGGGTTGGTTGTCACATGTGACCTATGTTGGCAAAATCATGCATGGTGAGATTACTATTCCTTTCTCTCTTTTTTTATAAAGGAACATGGGCAGAAACTTTATTCGGAAGACAGAGAAGGGTCAGACTCCACAAGATGTCATGATGAGGGCAGTCAGGGAAGTGAAATTAAATAACAAATCCATCCGGAGCACTGCCAAGGACTTGGGAATAAATTACAGAAGACTGGCAAGATATTGCAAAAAAATAAATGAGCAAGAGGTTGCTGGAGAAGAAGTCCACCTATCTCTGCCAGTAGGCTATGTGAAAAACCGCCTAGTTTTCAGTGAGGAGCAGGAGCGTCAGCTGGAGGAATATATAATAACTACCTCAGATATTTATTTTGGCCTCTCTCCCATCGAAGTCCGCAAACTGGCATACAGCTTTGCAGTGCACAATAATGTTGCTGTGCGCACAAACTGGGCAGAGAAGGAGATGGCAGATGAACACCCATCGCTGTCCATCAGGACCCCGGAGGCCACCAGCCTAGCACGTGCCAGTGCTTTTAATGAGCACAACGTGGGCCATTTCTTCACCAACCCCACCACTCCTCCCCCAGAGTCATCCACTAGATCTGGACAGAGAGCAGTGACTCCAGAAGAGCTGAGGCCTTATCCAAAGGCTGCAGCCAGGAAAAGAGCCCAAAAAAATAAAAATCAAGCTGTATGGAGAGAATAGAGCAGGAAAAGGCAGTCAGCATGCAAAAGAGAAAAAAGGCAACATCAAAAAGACCCAGTGCACCCCAGCCCAGACCAGCCAAGCCTAGTGCATCCCAGTGCACTCCACCCCAGCTGGAAATGGCAGCCAGCAAGAAGAAGAGAAGACAGAAGAGAAAGACACAGGAGGAGGAGTCTTCATCAGATGAAGAGGATTGGTTTTGTTTGGTTTGTATGGAAACGTTCTCCAACAGCCGTTCAGGGGAGCGATGTGAGCAGTGTTGGATGTGCAACCCATGGGCACACAAGCTCTGCTTAGTTGGAGTGCGCAGACCCTACATTTGCCATCACTGTAACTCAGATAGTGAATAACGTGTGTGTAGCCTAGTTGAGTAGGCTATTATTGTGAGGCATATTTGTTTTGTTCTTTATGTTGTTATATAGGTTGGCCTAAAGATGTGTTTCCTGTTCATGTTCCTGGCTCATTTTGTGTTAAGATGCATTAAGTTGTGTATTTGTCAATGCAATTAAACTTTCAAATTTAGTTCTGATTGCCTTCTTTTTAAGATTTTTCCCATTAAAATAACATTGTGACAACCAACCCCATAGTGTGTGACAACCATCCCCATGATGGGGTTGGTTGTCACAATGTGTCAGAGTGTCTTTGATAGTTAATTACCTCTTTGTTACAATAAGTTGGAAAATGAGAGGGATACACATTTTAAGCCAACACCTTAAGCTTCAATTTAATGTAGGAATGACTATTGAAAGATGTTTTGATGATGAGCAATCACACTAGAGTAAAAAGTGTGACAACCAACCCCGTTCTCGGAGACCATTAAGTATTTATTTTAGCATTATCTGTACTGTTCCATTGGCTGTGGCTTTTGCTGTAACACCTGCATGTTCTTATCTTACATTGTCTTAAAT
This sequence comes from Coryphaenoides rupestris, assembly GCA_002895965.2. Lineage (NCBI taxonomy): Eukaryota > Metazoa > Chordata > Actinopteri > Gadiformes > Macrouridae > Coryphaenoides > Coryphaenoides rupestris. The sequence goes on from PIJE02001461.1 coordinate 31,805, forward strand.
GTCTTTCAGCGAATGCATACCTTCCTGAAGTCATCCCCAGCGGAGGGGAGATCTGCGGCCAGGGAAGAGTCTCCCGTGTGCTTCTCCACCCGATCGCCGCGAACCACCTTCGTCTTCACCACCCTGCTGACCTTCCGGCCCTGGACGGGTTCCGTCTCAAACTGGGAGCTGCTGGCTCCACCAAGTGGCTCCAAGAAGGTCAACTGTACAGCATGACAGAGAGGTTAGAACAATCCAGGTTCTTAGAGATGAGGAAGTGAACTACAAAAAACTCAACTCTCAAACTATTTATTAATAATGTACCCCTAATTACCCCTTTCGACAGCACAAACATTTTAGGGAGGTACAACAATCACTTATGATTGTTGTTATTCATTGGAAAGATTTACTAAACTTGTGTCTAGGTATTCAGGTTTACATTTTATTAAGGTGATATTCAGATCAGTTTTGTATAAATGTTCCTAGTACCCCTTTAAAGGTTCAATTGCTAACTTTTTTATGGAACCAAATATTAAACAAAAACACAGAGCTTCTAGAAAGGTTCTTCTAGAAATTATTTTTTTAATAATGTATTAATCAACATTAAAGCCTTATTTTGACAACCCCAGTTTGCACACCAGCTTTTGGTACCACCTCAGCTCGCCTGGAACCTTGACGGAGCGGGTACTCAAAAAGTAGGAGGGACCAGGTCGACTCGGCTCGCTTGGGTGAGTCGACCTGGTACCTGGTACCTGAGACGGCGGGTACCTGAGACGGCTGGTACTATGCAGTGAAAAAGCGCCACTAGTGTCTGACCATAGTTAATGTTAGAAAAGTTATCAATTGTACCTAATATCCATCCACCCATCCATCCAAATGTGATGCCCCATTTGAGAACCACTAGACCAACCACTAGACCACTAACCACTGGATAACTAGAGTGAAACTCTACAGTTTGGATGCATTGCTTTGGTTGCAGTTGGTTGTTGGCTTGATTTTGTTGAACGCAGAAACAATTTAAGTTTTCCGAATTAACAAATCTTGATGGCTCCCTCCAAATGTAGAGGGATTATTTGTACTTTCAGACCCAAAAAGAACACGCGGTACAAACCTCCTTCTGGTCTCCATGGCTCCGGACCACCGTCCTCTTCACCACTCTGGAGAACACGTCTCCCTCCTCCACCTGCACAACCTCCTGCCCCGCGCCCTCCATGCTCACGTCCTGTCTCTCCACTCCATCCGCGAACACATACTTACGAATCACCTTCCTCGTGGTCTGGCGTTCGGGTCAAATAGCAAGTGTCAAAAAGCAGACAACCAGGTTCCATTCCATTTTTTCTCAGAACTATCTACTGAACTGCAGCCTGCATTCAGCCTCAAGCTCCTGCATTGAAAGCACTGTAGTGCGAGCTTCATGGGTTGAGACAATAACAATCATAAACGAATGTTAGTTATATTCGGAAATAAACCATGTACAAATGAAAATATTATGAAAGAACATTTTTGCCATTATCTGTGTTTAGATGCCACTTCACTTCCTTTTTCCTGGCAAAACTGTCCCAGTTCAAATATAATATAAATCAGCCCACAGGCTGTTCTATGCAATGGAGAGAGTTGGGGAAGGTCAAGGTTACAACCTGTTCATATATATTGGTAATTTAACGCAATTTACGCATGTCAAAACTCTACAATTAATCCTTAAAGTTCTCCCCTTACTTTCTTGACGACTATGTTCCCGTGTTCATCCATGTACTTCTCTTCAGTCACTGTCTGGGGTGGGATGTCTGGCAAGTCATCCCCCTAAAAGGAGAAAAGGAAGAGAGGTTTCAGGTTCTGAAGGCATACAGTCGCTAAGTGATGATACGTGAAGTCATTATGTTTAGGGCTGGGTATGGAACTTCGATACATTTAAGGCACCGATCGAAATACTTTGATACCATCGAGTATCAAAAAATGGCTTGTCATTCGGTTCCAAATTTCGATACCTCAATAAAAAAAAGCTAATCTCACCCACGTCAGTGAGCCATTAATCATACAGCATGCTTGTACCGAAGGAGACACACATTCACTTTCACAACTCAGCGATCATGATCGTTTTTACCGAGAAAGATATTGGATATTCGACAGATATTCACGCTCTGAATTACATTGGTCTGGTGCAGGGAACTAAAGACGCAATCACCGGTGAGTCCCGAGTGTCTCGCGGTGTCTACCTGCCCAGGTGATGGGGCTTGCGAGCGAAGCCGCTGGGCAGCAGCACTCTTCCTTTTATTTGGTTTATAGGCAAATTACTAAGTGCCCTGCCATAAACTAGCCAGCTATGTTTTACGTTTCAAAATGTCTCAAATCGATATGGCATTAAAATAGTTGTTTAGAAGTGTATCCCACCAGCTCTGCAACAGTAAAAATCTAGGAGAAATGTGAATGTCCAATGTGAATGTAACGCAGATAGGTTAATGGACTTTTTATTGTGAACATACAAAACGAGTACAGCAGTACTTTGACGACGTGGAGCCATGTATGCTATGCTATCCTATGCTATGAGGTTGTATTGGTATGTCTTCTTCAGACCCCTACACCCGCAGTGCAGCGTCGCAGTGAGGAAGCAGGAAGTAGTCGCATAAACTATTAGATTTTTTATAGTAAAACTTCATCTGGTAATCTGAAGGTTACCAGTTAGATTTTTTAGTTAATAATATCTTAACTTAATGGTGGTAAAGGTGTGGTAAATAGGTTTATATATTTTTTATATAAACCTATTTACCACCTAGAGTGTACTGTTGCTACTTTGTACTGTAGCGTGTAATGTAATTTATTTTCTTTCAAATAGAAATTAATTTTAAATGGTATCGCAAAAAAGTATCGTCATCAAGATATCGGTACCCACACCAGTTTCAAAACATTTTGAATGATACCCAGCCCTAATTATGTTACAGTTAATGATCAGCAAAATGACGACTACAAAATACTAACAATAAGTAGTTCCTTTCCTAACCAACTGTCAAGCGAATCGAGCATTGGTTTTGTAAAATGTCAGACTGACTTTTGTCCCATTTCAGAATGCATAATTAATGCATAATTGTATTGGGGCTACTCAGTTGCACAGCATGCAGGCAATCTCACTGTACTTTACTGCACTGGTCACTTATCATTATCATTATACTTACAATTACATGTTGCTCCTACTATTTTTTTGCTGTTATAAATATTATTTTCAATTGTTTTAGAATGTATGGTTAGAAGAATACTGCAGGAGTGAATGGGGAGAAAGCATTCCGTTGTACATATGGCAATAAAGGAATCTTGAATTAAAAAAAAAAGTAAGCGAAGTACCCCTCATAAAAATCTGAAAATGTCAAATAATTTGCATCACAGGCAGCAAACGCACAAGCTGTGTTCTGCCGGGTTTACCTGTATAATGACTCTGCGACGCACCACTCTGGTGGTCAGAACCTCTTCCTCTGAGCTGTCAGAGGACAGGGTTCCTAACTCCTCTGATACCTCCTACGAGGCACCACACAGCCACAACCTCAGTCAACATATATTAAATCATTGAACACATTGGCACACAACGTCCCTTCTGTTCTCTTGTACAGTGCAATTGCCACTTGGGTTCATTCCCAAATTCCAATCATTTGGTGTTTTGCTAATGTTTATGAACTCGTGGGAGTGTAATATGACTGTATGACATTCTCAACAGCGGTGTAATTTGTTGTAGTAAGCAAGTGAAATGAAATTCTATACAGTGATTGCATTCCAAGTTGAAGAGTAGGCACATTGATTGTTTTCCCAACCAAGACTGGCGTGCAATTAAATAAAACGTAAATAAAAAAATGCAGCCCAATGCAGGTAGATAAAAGTAGTATAATTCAACAATAATTCAAACATGAAGGAGTTTCTTTGTGACACACTGTGCAACACTGCAAACTTTTGGAAACTATGAGTGTATTCACACGCGTCAGCACAGCAACCCATCATTTAGTTCTTTGCAACAATTGTTAATATTTATGTTTAGGCTGGCCAATCCTGAAATATTTTTTACAATGTAATGCCAATACAATTGGCTCAGGCAGGCAAGACACGCTTTCAGCTTTCTGTTCATGCTCAAATTCTTACCCTCGCCAGAAGGTCATCGTCATAATCCTCATATTCTTCCTGGTCGCGGGAGGGAAGCTCCTCACACAACAGCAGGTCACCTTTGGATCTACACCCTTTCGAGCCATCTGAATTATTCGCAAAGTCGTGAAGGTCACTACCGGACAAGAGGCGGTTGTAATCCTGCACTCGTAGGTACGGCTGAAGGGTGTCCTCAGGGCTCGCTATCAGGAAGCTCAGACCAAGGCTGCTGCCTGGCATCGGTGACAGGGGTTCAGATATGCGACAGGCAATTCCACATGCTGATTTTGCATCGTCTTCAGAGAGGTCAGATAAGGCTTGCTCACAGTCAAAGAACTCTGCGTCTGAATCCAGAGATTCAGATAGCGTTGTTTCAAACTGAGAGAGGACTTTATCGAAACCTGGGGAGAACTCATAATCTTTAAGATTGTCCCCTTCTTCCTGAATGGTGGAGTCTGTGGCACTCTGTTCTGAAAAGCTGAAAACTGATGAGTCAGGACTCAAATCATTCAGTGAAAGGGGCCTGCAAGTCTGATGCCCCGAAAATACTGCTTCATAAAGTGGTGGTGCCAAAAACTGTCCAGACATCACGGATGACTCCATATCTGAGAATAGATGCAATCGGTCAGATTTCTGAAGTGTCCTCACAGGTAGTATAGGAGTCACAGCTCTGTGTGTCGTGGGGCTGTTCCAGTCAGGCAGCTGAAGAGAAGATACCATCTCCAAATTGGCAGTAAATGTGACATCAAACTTATTCAGCTTCTCTGTCTTCAATGGTGTGGGCAGATCGTCTGGCTCATCGTCTGACCTATGAGGCCAGGCCTGAAAGTGAATGTCAAAATCACTTGACATGTGCCCTTCAATCAGTGCATATATCAACATCCATTTCACACCCCAGATGTTAGCCGCAACAAAGAGACTGCTTTTCAATCCATGGGCATGTCTTTTTGATTGAGTAGTACCTAAAGATAATTGGGTTATCGTGCAACTTCCAAAGATATTTTTCGTAAAATGTTGAGGAACATCAGACCAAAACTCAATTAGTCTTTGCATACTCACCACAAACTCAGAGCAAACATACACGTTGGCATTGTTATGAGAAAAAAAACTATTACATGGCTCAATGTTATGGTGTCCATCCAAGTTTACATCCTCCACACTCATCATGCTCTCAACCTTACCATGGATGTGCCTGCTGGTTCTTTTAGTTCACCATCGCTTGGGTGCTGGACCTCCTCTCCCTGGACCTCTCCTCTTCCGTTCAGGTCCTGGTCCCTTGATGGTTGGGACTGGGCCAATGCCTCTTTATGGATATTGCCCATGTTTGCCTCATGAATATTTCCTTGAACTATTTGAACAGACACTGGCTGTTCTGATCCATGTTGTATCCATTCTTCATAGGCAAATACTGTTTCCAATTCAGATCTCACCTTAGGACAATCATTTGTCCTTGGACTCAGATCTAATTCTGCCTCCATAGATGTTGTACGCATTTTGGATGGTTTTAACAGTTGTTTGTCAGGTAGTGCAACAGATGTTACATGACTCAGAAGTTGTGCTTCAGAGACTAGCTTGTCAGCTCCCTTACAATTAAACTCTATTTCTTCTTCTGATTGAAACGATTGAGGGGTGAGTGGCCTTGGGATGTCACCAATCCAACAATGGGTAGGCATTGCGACAAACTCACTATCTGATTCCCAAGACAGTGGTGATATTGAAGAACATGATGTATAACTATGGGGCATTTCCTTAAAGTAGGAAGACAATATTCCCATGAACTCAGGCAGTGGAGAGTCAGGCAATAGTTTTGCAAAATTTTGGAACGATGAAATGGATTCTGGTGACGATGGCCGTCTTTCGACCTCCGGGTTTCTTGTCGATGTGACCATCACCTCACATTCTGAATCTGAGCTGTCAGGTGATGAGGACTCATGTGTTGTCCATGTTGTGGTGTACTCCACAAGGGACGATGGGAACTCAGGGATAGGAGAGTCGGGAGACAGTGATCGGTTCTCATTGTAGTCGGTCATGGAGTCTGGAGAGGATACTCTCTCATAAACCACATGCATGGCTGTCTCCACTGCCATGGGTCTGTATTTGGGTGCTGACTGGGGTGATAAAGGCCTATGGCTCTCCATCGGACCGGTTAACAGCACGGAGGCTGGAGAAGATGGACAAGGAACAGATGCAACAGTGATCTCTTGTGAGGAGCTCCTAGATCCAAGGAACTTTGTACTTTCGGGGAATTCCTTTTTGAATTCAGATGAGGTGGGATGACGTGAGCGAGTTCTAAATCTATTGACGGATGTAGTTGACACCGATACTGTTTTTTCTTCAAGCAACACATCAGGCATCACAATGATCAACTCTGGTATGGACTCATATAAAGGAGGAGGATCAAAGTCACCTACCTCAGATGGTGATACAAGTGATTCATTGAAATTATCAAGTGCCTCGTGGGAAGCAGTCCCAAATGTTGTGATCAGTGCATCACTGCAAATCAAGCTAGACTCAGCCTTTGCTGGGTGTGCAGGAATTCTTGAAGAGGTAATGTCCGGAGCATGTGGACTCTTTTTTCCTTTAACTTGTTCATCCTCATCACACTCTATTGAGCTGCCAATGTACTCCATAATCCCTGTCTGTCTATTAAAAGTATCCCCTGTATACTGAGTGTCACGCACTTGAGAAATGAACTTCCATAATTCAACTTTATAAACAAATTTGTACTGAGTTGGATCCTGTAATGAGTCCCGGGCTATTGTTGGTGATGAAAATGCTGCTCCTGTGACATTTTGGGTTGTTAGTTTATCAGTCAGTCTTTCAGTGTCACATCGTGAATCCAAAAACATGTGTTTATCATGTGACTCATTGGATTTTTCAGAGAGTGATGTAGTATTTCCCAATAATGTGCAGCTGATGGATGACAGTTGACTCTCCATTGCTACCGATTTAGGAGAATTTGGTATGTTTTCTTCCCATGTCCCAGACATCAAACGTTCAGGTGATGTGGAGCTATACCGTACTCCAGCTGTGTCAGTGCTACAATGTATGTACAGTGGAAGTGGAGAGTCCGGAGATAAACACCCATATTCATTCACTGAAAATACAGACTCAGGAGAATGTAGTCTATTCTCAAGTTCAAACATTTGACAAGGCACATATTCAAAATCAGAAGCCAATGACTCTGGTGACAAAGACGCAGGACAACTTATGTCTCTGTATGATTCTGGCAATGATTGTCTAAACACAGGCACTGGAGAATCTGGGGATAGTCGTCTATATTTACTGATCGATGCAACTGACTCTGGAGATGAACACCTGTCTTCAAAAAATAATGGCAAAAATGATTCAGTTTCAGTGTCCCAATCTGATGACAATGACTGAGGTGAATGAGACCTGTACATGTATGGCATGGTGGACGCTTGTAGTACCTGGCTAAACTCTGCAATAGGAGAGTCAGGAGAGAGGGTTGTAAGTTCATTCAGTGAACCTCTTCCTTCAGGGGAAGATGATCTCTCTTGGGACATTTCTTCAGGGTAGAAAGGCGTACACTCCGGCCTCGAGTCATATACTGATGCATATGACTGGAGGGCGTCTGGTCTATTTTTACTGTGTAATGCAGAATATATCATTGCTTCATACTCAACATCTGATGCAACTGATTGAGAGGACATTGACCTGGAGGTGGCAAGTGTTGCAAAATCAGGAATTGATGAATCTGGGCACAGGTCCATGTGTTCATTCACAGAAAGCACTGACTCAGATGGGGGTGGTCTAACTTCATACAGCATCGATGTTAAGGGTAAAACTTCATGAATCATATTTGAGCCAACAGACTCCGGTGACTGTGATCTATTCTCTGCATTTGAGGCTGTTTGCGGAAGTATTGTATGTCCAACATCTGGTGTTGGTGAATCATGTGTCAACGCCCTATATTCATCTTCAGATCCTATTGAATCAAATGAAAAGGATATGTCTCTGACTGAAAATAAGGGAGTGTCAAAAACTTCCATTTCAAAATCTGACATGATAGATACAGATGACGATGGTCTGCTCCCTACCCTAAATACTGCTGATTCTAAGGGGTGTGTATATTGGGGTACGGGAGAGTCCTGCGATAAAGACTTTTCAAGTGATGTTATTGATTCAATGGATGATGCTCTGAGATGTTCAATCTCAGTTGACATTTCTCCATACTCCGATGAGGATTCTACTGAAAGAGGCCTTGCACTTTCCGATATTACTGATCCAGCAGAGACTTGTCTGTCAGAGAGATCCTCCTCCTTGGCATTAGTGGTAAATGATTCATCTGCTGAAGATGCAGCATATTGAAACAGTCCTGTTTTGCCCATGAACATTTCTCCAACATACTGGGGGTCACGAATTTGAGAGATGAGCTTCAAAAGTTCTGCATCATACACAAGTCTGTAAACTGGGACCTGGGTGGCTTTAAATACTGGAGCATTCATTAGAAGACCTTTTCTATCTCCTGGCTTTGATAAAACAAAATCTTCAGTCCCACAGTCCACATTTGAAAGTACAAACTCTAGTGAAGAAACCTTAGATTCAGGTACAATTGGAGGTACTTCCTGTTCAAAATGAGGTATGGATGAGTCCGGTCCAAGAGTTTTGCATTTATTTTCTGATGTCACAAAATCTGCCAAGTTAGTACTGTACTGAGATGGGTCAGCCTCCTGGACCGAATAATTGAGAATGGGTGACAATAAATGCTGATCACCTAAATATTCTGAGTGTTGGGAATCTAGTCTTATTGTTGGTATTGACCTCGGTGAGTAATGTAGGGAAATATGTTCAGAAACAGAGTAAGGTAAAGAGGATCGTTCCAACGCGCCACCTTTATTCTCTAATAACAAACCAGCTTCATCTACTTTTACCACACCTGCTTTTAACTGTATATACTCTGTCCTAGTTCCCGCATATTCAAGCAGTCCTCTTTTGCTCAATAAGGTTTCACCTGCATACTGGGGATCAAGTATTTTAGAAATGAACTTCCAAAGACCTGGATTATATACAAGTTTGTAAACAGGCAGTTCAATTCCTTTTTGGGATACAAATACCTGTTGTTCAGAAGCAGGCAGATTGTCAGATACCACTTCTTGAAAATGTAAATGAATAGTCGATGCATTTTTTGCTGACTCCTCATCTCGACCCAATGACAAAGCTTTGGGAGACTCTGGTCTTCCTCCAAAGCTTATCCAGTCATTCTCCAGTGGTGTTTGTTCAGTGTCTGAGGATTCTGATTCAGGACATGATGACCTACACGTGTTGATCGACACAAATAAATAATTAGGCTGTGTTTGTCCAAACTCTGGTATGAGGGAATCAGGAGGAAGTTCCATACATTTGTTAACTGATGCTGTTGACTCAGGGGAAGATGGCCTATTTTCAGATGGTATTGCTGGCATCTTAATATGGTCATCGTCTTTGTATGAACATGCAAGAGAAACTCTAGATCCTGGTGATAATATGTTGTTCAGTATTACATCTAATTGCCTATATTGATTGATTGGTGAATCTGTTGATAATGGGCTATGTTCATTTTCTGAGGAAACAGACTCAGGACTTGGCCCTCTCATATGTGCCAATAACTGAATTAGGCAAGGTGATAGTGGACTCAATTCTGGTTGGCAATCGGGTAAAAATGACCTGGCTTCTGATTTTTGGTCTATTGATGTCCGTCTTTCTTGTATTGTTCTGTACAGTGCCGCAGGATCATATGGGTAAGGTGGAGCATATTTAAATGTAGCTACTTTATTGCATGTATCTCCTACATACTGGGGATCATGGACTTGAGAAATCAACTTCCAAGACTCTGCATCATACAAGAGGCCGTCTTCTGTTTGTGTTGCTTGTGCTGTGGACTCAGGAGTTTTTACCTGAATTTCTGGGAATTTGACAATGACACCAGATGGCAATAGCTGTATTTCAGAATTGGCTGCGGAAGCGCTGGTACACATTTCATCCACTTCAGACTGAGACACAACTAAGGATTGAAACCGATGAGGCTCAGTTTCTTTTTTAAGTGTTGTATTCAAAATTTTAGCTTGGGCTTCAATATATTTTGCTACTGTATCAGGTGTAGGCAGTTCTCCAGACTGTTGTTTGACGACAGATTTTCTGAAACTTGGCTCAAGAAGTAAAGATACCTCAGAGGACTGGTCCACAGAAGAAAGACTTTGATCTACAGCCAGAGCACAACCTGTGCTCGAGAAATAAGGTGATTGACAATCATTCAGCTCATTTACAGATATTTCCATTTCTAATGCATTTGGCTCAAGTGGATCATTTTGTGGAACCTGGAGTGTGGAGTCTGAAAGCTGAGGACACAACATGGTTTCGTTAAGCAATGTACTCATTTCTCTGGCTGCTGAAAATGACACAAAATTGCAGTCGTCATCAACTAACAGTTGCTCATCTAAGTTAGATGTGGCCTCCGACGTTGCGAGATGAAACTCATTGTCTGATGGTACATCCTGACAGAACAGATGTTTGTCTTCATTTTGTGAGATTAGGGATACGGGTGAGGATGGCCTGGCAACAGAAAGGATCGGCATGAAATGGATACTTTCACGTTCCATGTTGTACAACAATGACGTGGGTGATGATGATCTAGATCTAAACATACTAGTGGATGACTCAAGAAGTCCTTGTCCAAACTGTTCTATGGGTGCTACAGACTCAAGGGATGAGGACCAGTGATCATTTAAATCGACCTGAGAGGATCGGCACCTAGAGTCGGTTTCTGAAAGAACCGACCCAGGGGATGATGCTCTGTCCTCAATGTCAAAAGAAAGTGACTGTGGTGAAATAGAACCCTCACTACTCATTTCGATTCTGGGTGATATAGGGCTTCCAAACTGTCTCCAGTTGGAAACCATTGGGGTCAAAGGCCTTTCCTCTGTCTCTGCTGCTTGCAGCACAGATGCCTGTGCATTACCTACAAAGGCTGGCCCTTGGGTAAGGGTACACACATTGCCCAAATCCCATTGATGGATATGGGGTGGGAGGGGGGATAGTGGTCTAAAATGTGATGGGGGGAAATCTGGTGCAAGAAGGTTCCGCTCATGAACTAATGACCATGGGTCAGGTGATGAGGACCTTCTCTCTGTTAGTAGTATTGTCGTATCAAGAGAGCATGGAAGGTCCATATGTGTAGGTGAGTCACAAGAGACAGCCAAACTACTTTCAGAAGGCGTCACAAACTCCACACGAGAGGACGGGTTGTGATCTGCGATGTAAAAACGGTCTTCGGATGTTAATTCCAGAGATTGGGATTTACAGTGAAACACTTTGGGTTCAGGTGTGGGTGCCCTGCCGGCTACTTCCCTGTGTGCCAACAGTGCTTCCTCATTAGACCTAGGTGCTAATGTTATATCAAACGTGTTGTCAAGTCCTGAGGTTTGGACAAGGAGACCAGCAGGTTCTTTTAAGGCATCAGCAACTGAGACAGAGTCATGTGACATCACAATGAAGGAAGTGGAAGCCACGGATGTAGCAAGTTTTGTATAATCTTTTAGAGCTTGATTGGTGGTATCAGGGTGTGACATGATGCTGGCATGACTGGCCATGGGCGTAACTGAATATAAATTCTGTTCTTCTACTTTTGTTTTAGATGTTCTGGAAAAAGACTGTGCACCCAAATCTAATTCCAATGCAGCTTGAAATGTCTCTTTGGGGAATTTTGCAGGCTTCGCAGGCTTCAAATTGTCAGCATCTAAATCAACATGATCCACATTATATCCATAAATGACTTTATAGAGGCGATGTGATACTTCATCTATATGCTGTTCAGAACAGATCTGTCTTATGGTTATCTGTTGGTCAAAACATTCTACCGCATCAGGAACCATAGAAGGGTGTTGAGATTCAAAATTATCACTGGATTGACATGGTAAACATCCTGCTGAAAGTGATTCCCTGAGCTCCATCGCCAGTTCGCCAAAGTCTGGTTCTGCCTGCTCACACTCAGTCAAGCTCTCTCCAAAATCAGTCATAGGCAGTGGTCGACTCTTACAAACCCCCATTTGAGAACTAATGACTGACTGTTGGGTTGCTGGTGACAACCACTGTTGGGTGGTCTGTAGACATTCCAAGCTCCACTCCTCTCCGACAACTTCGTCAGTTGTCTCTTTGCATAAAGGGTTTATCGCATGAGACACGATCTGGTATGGGGCTGTTTGGTAAAGTGTGAACAGAGGACTTACATGTTTGAAAGTGCCCAAGTGTACCATGCCTGTTCCTTCCTTATATCCTCTTTGTACGAAGCTATGAGAAGAAAGACAAAGCATTAATGCTAATTTATGATCTGACAGAATTGCAGTGTGCACAGTGAAAAATATTTATTAATTCATGCATACGGTTTTCTGTTATAATATGTATAGGTTTAGTTGCAATGATTATAATTACTGTGTTTTTTCCGTCTCCTTCTGTAGTTTCTGAGCTTGTTTGAGGTGTAGTGTTGCCGACGTATCTGTCTCCAATCGTCCCGTAAGATCACCAAGAGAGGACAAGCTGGAAGATAGCTTTTCCGCTGACACCACCGGTGCCTGCTGTCCAGACACGGGGTGCCTTGCCAGGTCCGTGGTACGCCTGCATGTCCTGGGACTGTCAATGTCCTCGTGAAGAGCAGAGAACCCTGAGAACACACAAAAGCAGCAGAGATAGATTCATACAGAGAGTTGAACATCATTGTAGAAAAAACATCTCAACGTAAAATAAGTGGACAAAGTGGTCCTCCTAGGGCCAGTATTTGCACATGAACCTTCACTATGGTCAGTTGCTATCGTCCGCTCTATCTCTGCATAGGTGTGCGACATTGTGTCCTCTTGGTTGGACTTGTTGATTTTGGTTTTGATGATGTGCACTATGTCCATTCGGTTGATCTTGGTCAAGCTTCTCAGCAGTGTGGTATCTGCAAACAGAACAGACAAAAGTTAGCAGCATCAGGGCGCCCTGGTGGCTCACCGGGTTAAGGCACGTACCATAAGGCTAGTTCTTGCAGCGGCGCGGGTTCGAATCTCGCTTGTGCCCTTTGCTGCATGTCTTTCCCTATCTCTTCCACATACTGTCCTCTACAATAAAGCTGAAAAAATGCCCTCCAAAAGAAAAGATTTAGCAGCATCTGGATTATTTTGCTCATTTAGAAGTTAGATACTTAAGGGAGTGTTGAGAACCTGTGGCGTGTTTTCCCTCCTTCTTCTTCCAAAGGTTGAGCAAGGCATGGCTCTGGTCCTGCAGAGAGTTGGGGTTTTCCATCCTTATCTGGTTGATTCGTTCTTCATTGAAGTCCAGTTCTCGTGCAAGCTCTGTGTGACAGCACATCATGTTTCATATGATTTGATGACTCACCTGGAGAACATCCCATCACGTATTTCAAGTGTGGATGGATATGAGAAATATAAGATATATGTGGATGTAAGAAAATCATTTTTGGGTGAAATTATGACTTTAGGGATGACATCATTTAATTACTTAAACCTGCACAATGTTTCTTTCCATTAGCAATCTCTACTCATTTAAGTTGTAGCCACAGTTATAGCTACAGTATATCATTTTCAGACTAATTACTGTTGCCTGAGATTTTCCCACGGTCGGGGCAAAAGAATAAAATTACAAATTCCCTGGATGGATTGACCCACTGACTCACATTTTTTTTAATGATTCATATTTTATCACGGCAGATTTTCTTCTTGAGACACCTTGTTTATTAAATAAGTAAATAGTTGCTATGTGAATGCCAAATAATTTTCTTGTAGGTGTTAAGTAGGTAACACTTGGGAATAAGGTAGGAATAAAGGTCTCAGTCAGATATGCATACGCCATAATTTATACTGAAATATACTGTATAATGAAATACACAACTACTTGAGATCGAGAGTAATAACAAGTAACTTCTATTTTGGCATTGGTGAAAAAAACCCTCCAAAGAGTGAACATGACAAACATTTACAGTTAGGGCATGTGTTGAAAGTACATTTGTACATTTGTTGAAAGAGACAGCAATATATTGCTGTGGTACATAAAGATAAGAATAGAACAGGTTTCAAGCCTTCCTAATTGCAAGGTTAATGGAATGCATATCTTAATAGCTAGGTTGTCTGCATAATAGCTGGGATAAGAGCAGAAGTGCCATTCTGAGTGCAAACATGTCCTCGACACACTTTGATGCTTTACTGGGTCCATTCATGAATGATTTGGCTTATTGATTGAGTCCAGTGTTTTATTTGGAATGGCATAGGCTATATCAATATATATGTTGTTTTGTTCCTTTTGGAGTCCACCTGAACTCTGCATAGCTTCACTTCTTTATCTCTTCCACTTACCCAACCAGGGTCTGAATCCCATCCCCTCTTGGATAATGAACACTTAGTTTTGAATTTGAATGTCCTGGCACTTACTTATAAGTAGTATTATGTATCCTAGCTATCTTGCTGTTTACCAGCAAGGCAATTATTATGAGTGCTTGAAACTCTATTAACCTAGCAAGTCCTAGAAACTTGTTCTATTTGATTCTTACTGTACCATCAGCCTAATATTGTTGCTTCACTCTCATTGGACAAATATACTTATTGTAAGTAAGTCACTTTTGACAAAAGTGTCTGCTCAATGCACTAAATGTACATGTAAATGTAATATTTGTAGTTTTTAGGAATGTCAGATTTCGTTTCTCATATTTTGATCTGAATAGTGATGCTCACCTGTCCAGCTGAAGCCCAGGTGGTCAGCTATGATGGCCAACCTCTGCTCTTTTCTCTCAGCTTCATCCTGTGGATCTACTGCAAATACCACCACACAGCTATGAGCAATCACTGCTCAATGGTGTAGCATTTCCAAGTACACATCAGAAAACATCACTAGCTTTCTTATCGATGTAGGAATGTCACACCTGTGCTTTTGTATTTTGAAATAGCTTCCCTTCATATTTGCAGGATGGATTTTTTGTTGAATTGAACTAAACTTAACTTAACACCAAGCCAATGGATATAACTCCAAGATTGTTTTATGCACATGATATGGCTGACATTTTAAAGGTGCTTCCCTATATTTATGTTAACTGCTTTAGTCATGCAGTTAACCAATCTTGAGATTGTCAGATCAAAGAGAGCGCAAGAGAGACAACACACACACACACACACACACAGCTTAAGCTACACAATCATGCTGGAAAGCTGTACTTTAAGAGACAAAGGCACCAATGTCATGGCTGTACGATACTGGTGGGGCACAATGATACAATATGATACAGAACCGGTTGGGTGGGGTGGGTACCTTGACTTAGGACGTTATGCTCTGGGATATGCTGCCTCTGCGTCTCAATTGGGTCATCCCACAGTGGTTGGATGGGAAACATGTTCCCCGAAGGAGGGAACTGCACCTCAGGGAAAGTTTCCTTTTCAACAACGGCTGGGTCAACAAGACTTTCATCATCGGAGTTATTCTCTGCTGCCTCTCGCTCCTTGTCTTTCTCTGCCTGCACCAGTTTCTCCACAAGCTTTGCAGCTTCATCACTTATCTCTGGAAAGAACTCGAGGGACTGTTTTTGTGGCTGCTGTTTGAGCATTGGTGTGGGAGTTACCTGAGCAGCTCTGCCTCTGACTGGTAGTCTTGAATGGAAGCCTTTGGACTTGGCCGACTCAACACCCAGTGGACGGTCATGGTCTTTTTTGGGTTTGGGACAGGTAGACTCCCCCTCACAAAAACTCTTGGCTTTGGAAGACGTCTTGGATTTGGTATCCACGGAGGGACCGGCATCTGTCTCAGATTTTCTCCTAGAATAATTTTTAACAGGTGACTTTTTTTCCTGTGTGGAGTCTATGCGTTTGACTGTGGAATCAGACTTGGTAGTGGATGCTTTAATGGGGATTCTAGATTTGGACTCGGATGTAAAAGAGGACACTTTTTTTAAAGACCTCGAAGAGGGAGTTGTGTGGGACTGAGTTGGGATCGAGGGTTTCCCGCCACTCTTAGCTTGGGTTTTTACCTGGTTCTTTTTGACATTGGCAGCTGGAGCCTGTTTGGCCTTAATGGCTGCTTTGGGGGATTCTACTACTGACTGTGGTTCTTCTGGGGAGGAATCAGATGACTCCTGGCTTTGCTCAGAGTACACAGACCTGGTCACTGTACTTTCTGCTGTCTGTACATCTGTTATCATTGGATCAGTGGAATGTGAATTTACATCTACATGACCCTCGTCTAATATTTTATCTGCGTTTGCTTCTGCTGCTTCGGGAAGTATTTCATCTTTCATTGTGGATTTGGATGAGGCCGAGATGACCATTTTAGGGATTTTAGATTTTGAGCCATCATTTACGATATCCTCGTCACACTCTGCAGTGGACGAAAGCTTTCTATCGGTAGCATCTTTCAATTCATCCTCTATTTCAGTTGTAGGTTCTATTGTAAGATTGAGGCCAACTTCAATTTCAACTGCTGCTCTGCTCCCGTCCCTACTGCCCCCCTCAACAAGAGATGCCTCTAATGGCTGCTCCCCAATCTGGAAAAAGGCAAAGCCAGCACCCTCCTCCTCATAGCTTCTTTTAGTCATGTCAATAGCACCACTGCGAGTCATCTCGAAGAGCTTCCCCTCTTGGAACAGGAAAGGGTTGGGCTCACTGGCAGGAGAGCTCTCCTCGGTGGGGGTTCTGGCAGGAGGGGTGTCTGGGGTGGCCTGTTGAGATGAACGCTCCACCATCAGGTTGAATATCTTCTGCTCCTCTTCTTTAACGCGTGCTGCAAAGGCAGCATCGTCTTCCCGCATTGCATTCCAGGGGTCACCTTCTGCTCTGGCGGTGACACCCTTTGACTCAGTCTTGGGAGGTCCCACGCCCTCGTCCTTCCCTTCAGAATCATTAGCACATTTTTCAGGACTCAACTTCTCCTTCAATTCACCAGCAACCACAGGAACACTGGTTACAGACTCTGGTGTTTCATTTTGTGGCATTTGATCTTTTACTTTGCGTGTTACATTGCCACCTGGTTTTACAGCAGCACATTGTAGATTGCTATCACCTAACTTGATATGACTTTCCACTTCTGCATCATTTTTGTTTTTGCTCAATTTCTGCAAGCTGTCCTCCATCTGCTCAGCCGTTACATTCCCAGCAATAGCTTTAGAGTCATCAACTGTTACAGATGGAATGGCTTTCTCTGCCTGTTCCTTTTTCAGTTTGGATTTTGCATAATTTGTATCTGAGACAGAATGAGGTCCCTCCGATATGTCACTGGTGGTTGTAGTTGATGTCTTGTTGATTTCTTCATGCACACCTGCTGGAAAAGGAGAGCGGGGTTGTATTTTAATATGGGAATCAATACAAACAGCTAACCCTGAATCCTCTCTGGGCATAGCAAGCCCACTTTCAGTGTGCAAAAGGTTTTCACTTGTGTAGCTGTCATCCCCAATTTCAAGATGTGCTGGTGTATTTGAATCTTTTCTAGAGTTCTGTTTGCTTCGTGCGTCTTGTTCCATCTCATCAAATGTTTTTATTTTTGCTGCCATTTTAAACATCTCCTCCTCTGGGGTGAATTTTCTCAGTGCTTCACAGTTGTCTGACACATCTTCTTCGGGGTCCTCGGGGATGACAGTGGGGATGGACTGAATAGAGAGTAACTTGGGATCAGGGGATTTGGGGTTTACCTCATAACTTACCTCTTCAGAACTGGGGGTGTCAGGGGAGAGGGGACTCTTACCAGAACTTGTCATCTGAGACGTCTGCTCACAACTGTCATCATCCGCGTTAGCCTCACAGTCCCGGAGCCGAGTGCGCAGAGCATCCGGTGGGAACTCTGGGGCTTTGCAGGACTGGCTAGACAGTATTGCAGGATCTATAGTTGGAGGGAGGGGCAAGTGGCTCATCTGCTCTGTAGGGCTGTTCTCTAAAGAGTCCTGGCAGGGGGACTCCCTGGTGGGGCTAGGTTCAATGGAGTCTGGAGACTTCTGGGAGGAGTTCTCTTCCATGACAGGACTACCCTCCAAAGAGTCTCTATGGCTAATGGTCAGAGAGTCATCACCTAAGGGGCTGAGGGCATCTGAGTCTTGGCTTTTTAAAGGCAAGTCTAAGCTCCCCTGATTCAGACAAGAAGACCTAGAGGCTGGAGAACCGGTTAAGGGTAAGGCTACCTGACCGTCCAGTCCTTCTTCATCACTAAGAAATGTCTCTAGTGTCTCTGAGATTCTCTTTGTTAGCTTTCGAGCTTTAACTGGCTTAGATTCTGTCCTAAAATATGTGGACTCACTTGTGCTGTGCTCATCAGCAGCCTCATTGGTAGAGACAGGGATGGTCAACACAGTAGACTTCTGCTCATCAATTGTCCACATGCCATATTCTGCAGATGTGTTGTTTTCTTGTCTTTCTCCTTTGACTGTGTCAGAGACAGATGCTTTTGTCGAGCGCTCTCCATTCTCAGGAGAGAGGGACAGACTTTCAGGACTTGTGCCTGGGGTTGCCAGGCCCTCATGCTTATAACTGTCTCCTGAACTCAAATGAGGGCTCACTTCTCTGGGACTGGCACTTGGTGAGTCTGCCACGCCCTCGTGTTTTAAGCTATCTGGGCTATCATCAAGGCCACCATGTCCAAAGTCTACAGTATCACTCAGTTCTGAATAGGGGAGGGTGATGGACACTTCCTTTTTGGCTTCCTTTTTGCTCGGCTTGGAGTCCAGGGACAGTTCTCTCTCTGGAGAGACATGGGTGGTTATTGTTTTGCTGGTACATTTTGAATAGTTTGTTAGCTGTTTTGTGGTATTCCCGGAAGTTGCATGGCTGGATGTCTTGATTTCAAAAAGCCCAGACTTTCTCTTTGAGGGGTCCGGCCCTGTTTGGAAAGCCTGCATCAGCTCTTTAACTGACATGGTCTCCTCGTGTTTCTCCGATTCAACTTTGGGAGACTTTGGGGGCCCCTGTTTAGAATTAGGGCCTTCTTTGGTCTTCGGAGAGGTTTTAATCATGAGAGGCAATTGTGAGGGCTTGTTTCCAGTGACCCTTTTGGTCTTTTGTTCTGCTTCCACTTTTTGCTGTAAAGCCTTAACTTTATCTTTTATTGAGCCAATGGGCGTTTCTTCAACCACAGGAGACACAGGTGACCTCTGGCCAGGGGCTGTGGAAACAACCAAATGTTCGGCCACTTCCATGGGCTGTGCAAGCACCGGGTCTTTGCCCTTCCTCCTTAATGGCTTTCTGACATCTACAACAGAGGATACACCCTGTGATTTTTTTGGTGTGGTGGATTTTGCACTTTTGCGAAGAACAACGTCCGTGAATTTCTCTTGGACCTCTTTTGGAGCTTTTGTTTTGGAGACCACTGGCGTATCAAGTAGATATTCCTTCAGGTCACCACTGTCCTTTATAGCTTTAGGTCTCGGAGCCCCTTTATTAGCCCTTGTTTCACGCAGGACAGGCTCTTTGTGTCTTAAAGCTGCCATCGTTTTGGCTTCCTCTACCTCACTGTCCGAGAGGAGAATCCACTCCTCAGCCATTCTAGAGGCCTTGGCCACCACCTCGGCCAGATCTCCCTCACAGGTCCCGCTCCTTAGTATCTCACTGACTTTTTCTAGGTCCTCCTTGACTTTCTCCAAGTCCTTCTCCATTATTTCTAATGGCTCTCCGGACACATCCTCAGCCCCCTTCTCTGAAACACTTCCTCCTAAGGATGGGGATTTTTCAGTGGGATCTGCAATCAAGATGGCAGTCATTTTGATCAGGTCTTGTTTCATCTCTGACACATCAGATAGGAGGTCGGGGTCACGAATCAACTCTGATTTCAGGGCTGAAGTCTCCCTCTCTTTGTCTTCAATGTGTAAGAAAGACAAGTAAGGTGCAAAGAAAATCAAAAATCGAAATGAAAGGGGAGAGACATTGGAGAAAGTGGTCAGGATAAGGTGTGGAGGGATCAAAAGGTGTACAGGCTTACACTGGACACCATCTGAAACTCATCTAGGCAGATTACTGTGGTCAAATAAAAGCCAGCTAAAATGTAAACCAATAGGAATGGATATGAGCAGGAAATAACTTGCTTGTACACAGACGCAGCACCCTCACACTCTCAAGACAAAAAGCAAAAAAAGCACATTTAGAAAAGAGAAAAGAAAAATAACTCTTCTACATAAACGAAGAGAACAAAAATGGACACCAACAAATGACAAATGAGAAAAGAATGAGAAAGAAGCAAAGGAATGTACAACTCACTCGTAAGCATACAAAAATACAATTCTGTTAAACCAACAGAAATGTGGCAGTTGCCTTTTTCAGAGAAAGCCAGTGTTTCTTTAGTTTTTTTACTTTTATCCCAAAATTTGGGAAAATTATTGAATTATTGAAAAACAAGAGTGAAGTAAATTATAAGAACTATTTAAGACAGACGGTTGCTTAAATGGTTTGGTTTGATTTTTGGAGGATTGGGTGTTCTAAGCCCAATCAGGCATTAGCATCACAGAGCCAATTGGTGTGAGAGAACAAAATGTCATAAAATATCAGTCACAATCATAACATCAAACAAACACAGGCATACATAAGTATGTAAGGCAAGTTATTTCCATGCAAAGCAAAGGGAAAGGTTTAATGGAGTGAGTGAGGAGAATAATTGTAAAACTGAGATGCAACGCTATTTAGGAGAAGCTGTGCATTTAATGTCAAGGTTAGTTTTTGATCTTTATGTTTGATATGACTGCATTGTGTCATGTAAACATTTAAAACACACATGTCAACACAAAGCAGGGTTATTTATTTGCTCTGCATCATTTATTCAAGTGTATGTGTTGTGAGGTCAAAATTCATTCTAGAGAAAACTCTGCCAAACACGAGGGGATGTTCTAGGATGTTAGGTGAGGGAAGGAAGGTAGGATGGGTAAGTAGACAATGTTAATTAAGCTACTACAGCTTGAGGAGGAGTGCAAGATCCCATAAACATCATCGTGTTAGGAAGGAATATTTGTTATGTATTTAATGTGCACAAAACATAATTTTCCTTGACTTCTCCAATTGCCCAATGTTTTTCAGGGCAGGGGAAGAATGGTTATGGAATAGAATGGAATGGAATAACCATTCTATTCCATACCATGCTCATAGTGGAATACATTGTGAGTGGGTTTGTTTAAAATGTGTTTAAAATAAAATGTGATGCTATGATTCCAAGATGAGTACAGAACAGAGTGTGATTCTATGAGTGGGAATGTGGACAATATTAATTAAATCTATAATCTCATAATATTCCAAGCAAATTCTGAGCAAAATGAGACTATTTAAACATCAAATAACAGATCTATCCATCATACATTAATTTTCCTGTATCCACATAGATTAAGATAATTAGAATGATAAAATATTTCAATGCATATATCAGATGTAAATAAATCACAATGAATATTTGAAAAAAGGCTAGATATCTTACATTTCTCTCGTGCTCTGCCAGACTGTAAAGATAGCATAAAGAATTCAGTAAGTCAATTTGTGATTCCGTCATCTGTTGTCAAATTCATCACAATTACGACTTCTACTACTAGTGACCAGGGTGTAGTTGAAGTCTACTAATGACTATTAATGACCAGGGTGTAGTTGAAGTCTACTAATGACTAGTGACCAGCAGGGGCGGATTTAGATATGGGCATCTTCCTGGGTGCGTCCGTGCCACCCCCGATCTGTTTTCTTTATTTATTTATTATATCATGCCTAGTACATGTATATGAGCAGGCTATGCTACTGCCTGCTGGGAAACTGTCCGATTCACGCACAGAAGTAGCGCCCAGGTCCCCATACAAGCTAGAACCACCACTGGTGACCAGGGTGTAGTTGAAGTCTGCTAATGACTACTAGTGACCAGGGTGTGAAGTCTACTTGTGAACGGGGTGTAGTTGAAGTCTACTCGTGAACGGGGTGCAGTTGTACTCTAGTATGGAACGGGGTGTAGATGAAGTCTACTACTGAATGGAGTGTAGTTGAAGTCTACTAGTGGACAATGTGTAATTATATAAGTAAGTATACAAGTGAACAGGGTGTAGTTGTAGTCTACAGTTGAAGAGGGTGTAGTTGAAGTTTACTCATGAACCAAGTATAGATGAAGTGTACCCATGAACCAAGTGTAGTTGAAGTCTACTCGTGCACAGGGTGTAGTTGAAGTCTACAGTTGAAGAGGGTGTAATTGAAGTCTACTAGTGAACTGGGTGTAGTTGAAGTCTACTAGTGAATGGGGTGTAGTTGAAGTGTACTCGTGAACGGTGTGAAATTATATAAGTCAGTATACAAGTGAACAGGGTGTAATTGTAATCTACAGTTGAAGAGGGTGTAGTCTACTAGTGCACTGGGTGTAGTTGAAGTCTACTAGTGAATCAAGTGTACTTGAAGTGTACTAGTGCACGGGGTGTAGTTGAAGTCTACTCGTGTGGGGGTGTAGTTGAAGTCTACAAGTGAACAGGGTGTAGTTGAAGTCTACTAGTGAACGGAGTGTAGTTGAAGTCTACAGGTGAAGAGGGTGTAGTTGAAGTATACTAGTGAACAGGGTGTAGTTGAAGTCTACACGTCAACAGGGTGTAATTGAAGTCTACTAGTGAAATAGTTAGAATTGTGAAAAGGGCCCTGGGGGTGTGGTTACCTCATCCTCTTGTTCTTGATCTGAATCTGAGTCCTTTTGAAGGGGGGAGCAAGGAGCAGAGATAAGCAGACAGTGAGAGGTACAGAAGACAGACAGGAGAACAGAGACAGTGAGAGGTACAGAAGACAGACAGGACAACAGAGACAGTGAGAGGTACAGAAGACAGGCAGGACAACAGAGACAGTGAGAGGTACAGAAGACAGACAGGAAATGAGAAGGACGGTGAAAGCAAGGTTGTATTTTTTTAATATTGCAGTAGAAGGATTATTTAACACAAAGAAACATCAGAAAACTGAAAATTGTAGGATCTCAGAATGTTGCCAATGACAAGGGAAAATAATTGACAAGGCTGTTTGTTAGTTTAGCAGTTGAGTTAATTGAGCTGTTTAACAACTACTACTACTAAAGATTAGGACTTTAGCAATCCATCAGTTTGCTTGTCATTCATTCCATCCAAGGGAAGGAAAGAAAAAACTATGCCATCTAGTGGTAGTGTTCCAAAGCTGAGCGAGTAGCAACTTGAATTTCCCAATGGCCAATTTTAGAACAAAATACTACATTTTTAGATTTTCAGATCTCAATTCCAAAATGGACGATGACATTTGGGCTACTGTACAAAAAGCATGCGATGATATGTGGTTTTGGTAAAGGTACAAAGTTTTCAGGAATGTAATGGAAAATCTATGGTACAGATATTCCCTGTTAACCATAAATACGAATGCTGTCTTACTTTTTGCAATACAGTTTATCATGTAACTTGCACTAAACGTCTCTCTGGGGAAGATCTAGTTTGAACCTTGTACCCAGCAGGGAGAGCTCTTTATCTTCCCAACCATGGGGGTGTGTTTACCTTGCAGAATGAAGGCAGGCTGATGTTGAGGTTGCATATGGCACTCTGGGTCAGCGTCCGGTAATTCCTGGGTTCCTTCATGAAGGAGAGTCGACCGCATGGCTCCTGAGTGCTGTCGCGGATCTAAAAACATTCCAAGACAGTACATCGTTGAACATGATATGGGACTGGGATTAAAAACAACAAGGGATTCATTTTATCATTAACACGTTATTCCTTTAAAACAGGGCTAAAGAAATTTCTGTTGGCCACAGTTTCTCTTTGCCGCAATTCAATTTGAATATCTGTGTTGGAATGTATGGTGAGTGTGGTTGGTGATTGACTGGCTTAATGGACCTTTCCCTATTCAATGGCTAGTTACTGTTGCTATGTCCCCCAAGCTTTCCCACAGCTCTGCAGCATGTTAGTAATGTCCACTGAACAACGACCCCCCTGCTGATGATTCTCTCTCAAGGATTCCTGACAATATCGCTGTATGTTATTTGCCAAATGCTGCTACTTTATCTAAGAGAGTTCTACAGAAAGGTCTGAACTATTTGACACAAGGATATATCCGTGACATTCGGATTTCGGACAGAGCAGATGACAACATAAAACTTGATGCTAAGTGTTGGTGATCTATGCAGAAGACACAAACGCCTCACAAACTCCACATTGAAATTCGTCAGGACAAAATCGTGGAGTCCTACTGCACATGTAAAGCAGGGTGAGTACGTTAGTGATGTGTTTAAAATGAAAATAAGCCTCAGATCTGCTAACTACTAGCTACAATGGGCTAATCACCTAGTTATGCTAATCACGCGATGGCGCGGTAACAATCTGGTCCTAGCGAAAAAACAATGTACCTGTACACTGAAATAGGTGACAAATAAAACTTTGAATTTGAACTAATTAGCTAGCTTTGTAGCTTTTTGTGTCGGCGCTGCTGTAAATTGATGTGTGGAGTCGCTATCAACCATTTGATTGTTGCACTTGTGAACTTTGTGTTTTAAGTAAATCATAAAAACCACTGTGTTCAGTAATTGTCTTATCAGATACAGCACCTGTAAATAACTCGGACACACAAATGACAGACCCACTTGGATCCCATCCAGTCAATGCTTTGAGGGTTGTGCTTGACTTATAGTCACTATAAAGCTGACTCTGTAAAGCCAGTGCAGATGGCACCTGGGTCTTACATTCAGTACCATCAATAATGACTCAAGTAGAAGGACATTATTTTCTAACGTTTTCAGCCATGTTTTTAATAATAATGTCTCTATGAGGCCATATGTAGTTGTCCAAATTTTAAATACATAAGCTCTATCCATGTATTAAAAACAAGTCCTGCAGACTGCATGGATGCGGGACAAGCTTTGTTTGTGGGACATCATGGCGGCTCTGTTGCAAGGGGCGTGGTCTTAAGAAATCAGGCAATCTTATTGGTTATTATTCTCCGCGTGACTGACAGTGTGGAAAGGTCCATTGTCCTCACCTGTCCCAGTTAAGAGTCTGCCGGGGTGGGGCTGCAAGCCTGCATTGGGCAATCAGTGCACTAGGTGCAAGGCGGTACGTTCTTTCCCAAAATAATTGTGTCGAGTCCGGCGGGGTTGGGTGTGGATGGTCCTGATGTCTGGGGCTCAGCAGCGGGGTTGGGTAAGTTTTTTGTGGTATGTGTGGCGTTAATTGTGGCGACATTCCCGTCGATGTTGGGAGCCACCAGCACACACACTCGAGAGAGTGCTAGCTAGCATTTCCCATCTGCTCCATATCATTTTACTTTAAAATAAACCAGACTTTTAGCCACAACCTGCCTGTGTGCTTGGAGGAGCCCCAAACTAAAGCCACACATGTGGCATTGTAGCGCAAGCTATGCTACATTGGCACCCAATGTGGGGCCCTCCAGGAAAAAAGGACACACGGCCACCTCCCAACACTAGCTCTTCCCTCAGGGCAGCGCTGGATGTCGGTGGGGCCCAGCAGAGGGGGTGGCAGTGCATCAACCGCCAGGCACAACCACATGTTGCCGGCAACCCCTGCAGCCAGCCTGGAGCACCCCAAGACCCAGCCATGCCTCTGCCAGGTGGGACTGCAGCCGAAGGCCCATGCTCCAGGAGATGGGGGATCGAGCCACATGGAGGGTGGCCCACATGGAGGGTGGCCCCCGACTGTTCCAGGCACCTCCAACGAGCTCCACCATGGCCTAGCTGCTAATCCCAGCACACCCAGACAGCCCGGCAACTCCCACACCCAGAGACACCTCCGCCAGTCAAGGCAGGACCTTCGCTCTTCAGGATGGAGGGTAGAGGGGTTGGATGGCCACGTTGAAGATGGACCTGGATGAATGTGTGAGAATGTGTGGTGTGTGTGTGTGTTGGTGGCTGGCTGGCTTAATTGGCCTCATCTGACCCAGTTACAGTCTGGGGGGGTGGGGCTGCAAGCCTGTGTTGCATTGGGCCCTAGGTTAAGTCAGTCACCAGCACACACACTTGAGAGAGCACTAGCATGCTACTCCATATAATTTTACTTTACCTGCCACTTTACAATGAACCAGACTTTTAACCACAACCTGCCTGTGTCCTTGGAGGAGCCCCGAACTAAAGCCACACATGTGGCATTGTAGCATGAGGTATGCTACGATCTGTATCTTATATTTTTCTACTTGTTGTTTATTATGTCTCCTTCTCTTCCTTTGAAAATCACTATTAATGGCCTTGGTGCTAGATAAATAAACGTGACTTAAACCACAGCATTGTGGAATCCCCGATTCTGATTATTTCTCAATGACGGGACACCTCTGCCTTTAACAGTTTCGAATTAATACGCTACAAATACAATATTAACACTGATCCAACTATCAACCAGACATTTCCTTGACAATGCAAAAACAACAGTCCTATGCTCAAAGTGCAGGGAAACAACAGATAAAAGCCCAATAACAGTGTAGATGAAACTGTCTACTATCTAATCATTGTTGGTAACTGTAACTGGTAACTTACTTGGATCGCCCCCATGGAAAGATACAGAAGGGGTTACCCTGAGTTTGAAATAAAAGATGGGAACCTTGATGAAGAGCGCTAGTCGGTTCTCTTTGAAGGCGTAGAAGCTGAAGAGGTGATGTTGTCCGCTCTTGGTAAGGGGCACCAGG
Organism: Coryphaenoides rupestris; assembly: GCA_002895965.2. NCBI lineage: Eukaryota > Metazoa > Chordata > Actinopteri > Gadiformes > Macrouridae > Coryphaenoides > Coryphaenoides rupestris. The sequence goes on from PIJE02001461.1 coordinate 58,477, forward strand.
TTACCAAAGCAGTCTGCATAGATCGGTTTGCCTTCCAGGACCTGCAAATAATGGAAGAATCTGAATTATTTCCTTTTCGTGGACACTTTCTTGATGACCTCACACTGTTCTCACCTGTTCATGTGAGGGCTAAAATGTGCAAGACTGTGACTACCGTGCGATTACCAGTGCTTCCATGGCACACGCAACCTTGCGAGGACACCCCCAAACTAATCATAGGAAAGCTGCAGGTCCAAATGGCGTATCTGGATGAGTACTGAAGACCTGTGCTAACCAGCTAGCTTCAATATCCAACCTCTCCCTGGCTGAGTCTGTGGTCCCAGCCTGCTTCAAGTGATCCACTATTGTTCCTGTGTCCAAGACTGCCTCTCCAGCATGCCTGAATGACTACCGACTACCGACCCTCATCTCGGTGGACTACATCTGTGCCTTCAGCGGGTCCCTCGATGGACCCGCTGCAGTTGGCCTCCCGGCAAAACAGATCCACAGACTATGCTGTCTCCCAGGTACGGTTTGAGGTGAGCAACACCATTCCTACAGCGAAGCTAGCTGAGGACGAGGACGACTGCAACATACACCAATACATAACAGCCTCTCACACAGGAGCCCCACTCATTCTCTCTCTCTCTCCCTCTCTCTTTTCTCTTCTTGTTATTTTTTGCCTACTTCCTACGTACCGTCGCCTGCCATGTCACAAGAGTTCCACTGTTCAGAATGGCCCTGTGTTATGTACATGTAACAATAAAACACTTTGACTTGACTACTGCACAGTGACCTCTCTCATCTTGACAGTTGGAAGGGGAGTTATGTGAGACTGCTGTTCATTGACTATAGTTCAGCTTTCAACACCATAGTCCCCACAAGACTGGCTTGTAAGCTGATTGAGCTGGGACTGAACGCCCCCCCCTCTGCGCCTGGATCCTGGACTTCCTGACCGCCAGGCCCCAGGTGGTCAGGGTGGGCAGACACACCTCCAAGCCCCTCACCCTGAACACAGGATACAACCAGGGTTGTGTCCTCAGCCCCCTACCGTACTCCCTGTACAAACATGAATGTGTGGCCAAGTTCAGCCCCAACACTGGATGACACAGTGGTGGTAACATTTTCTTTGAATGAAGGCTGCATAGTATTCTGCTGTTGGTGAGTGGAGGAAAAGAATTTGTGCTGTATTTCTTCGGTATTCCTTTTGTAGAGTTGTAAGGCTATTAAAGCTAAGCCATAGTTGTGTTAGGAGTTGAGAGGTAATGTTGCAAGGTAATATTGAGAGGGAGCAATATATAAATGATATAGCAGTTCTATTTCTATTTTGTAGTTTTACTCTATTTTGTATTCCTTATAATTACTGTCGGCTGTCGGGCGTTTTGCACAAAAAGTTTTTCACTCACTGCTTATACTAAATTGTGAAGTGACAATAAAATACTTGAAACTTGAAACTTGAAACACATGATATTGACAAATATGCACATTGAAAGGTAATATTGCACATGATATTGTTCTCAGTGTTCAGTATCTTATGTTTCAACGGTCCTTCCTGCAGAAGGGGGAGGAGTTATAAAGTTTAATGGCCACAGGCAGAAAGGACCTCCAGTGGCATTCTGTGGTGCACCTCGATAGTCTCAGTCTACGGCTGAAGGTGCTCTGGTATGACTCCAGTGTGGCGTGCAGGGGATGGGAGGCGTTGTCCATAATACTGAGTAGTTTACTTAGCATCCTCCTCTCCGAGACCTCCACCAAAGTCTCCAGTTCCACTCCCAGGACAGAACCCGCTTTCTTGATGAGCTTATTGAGTAGAGCTATTTAGTTACATTTAATGTTGGAGCAGTGCTTGTAGAGCTATTTCTTTTAAACTAACCTATTGCAGTGTTGGTTTTGCTGTTATACTAGAGCAGGGATGGGCAACTGGCGGCCCTCTTTGTGCGGCCCTCAGATCAATTTAGAAACAACGTAATTAATAAAAAAATAATAATAATAAATAAATGTGTTTTACTTGTAATATTGATACCGTCCACTAGACGTTGCGAGCTGCGTGCGTGATTTAATAACACGGCAGCGAACGCGCCAAATGTTGCGAGAGATGAGCCCAGCCCTCTGGATGGACGTTAGCTAGCTGTCAACATGAGCAAGAGGAAGGTGTCTGATGAAATGTTTGATATGTTTGCAGACCGTTTCTGTAATGAAAGTAAGCAACTTGAGCCGCCACTACAACACCTCACACAAGGACAAATATGACAAGTACACCGGGGCCGGCAGAGCAGCGATCCTAGTGGACCTGAAAGGGAAAGTACAAAAACAGCAGTGCTTTTTCACCCAGGCCACAAGTGTCCAAGAGTCAAGTCTGAAAGCATCATATGATGTCTCACTCCAGCTTTCCAAAGCAAAGAAGCCACTATCAGAAGGAGAGATGGTGAAAAAATGCGTGATTGAGATGGCTAACGCCTTTGGAGATGAATAATATGAATAATTACAGACAATACATGGAATTTGTGTGTGTGTGTGTGTTCCAAGTGAATCTGCGGCCCCCTGATGGCCAGTATATCAATTCTGTGGCCCCCACCACCATCCAAGTTGCCCATCCCTGTGCTAGAGGATACTTAAAGATAATCTTGTAGCAGTGTTGGCAGAGCTATTTCTCTTAAACTAACCTATTGCAGTGTAGGTCCTACGGTTGGTTATTAGCTTAGAATTAATAATAATCAAAGACTATCAAAGATTAATTATTAAAATAAAAAAGGTATTAATCAGAATGAATAATAAGGGGGCACCACCCTGAAATCAGGGACCAATAACCGGACCAATAACTGGGACGATGATTAATAATTAATTAATAATTACAATCAGTTACCATTAATAGTTAGCATAAATTGAAGGATTCAAAGTTCTTTACACGACAGAGGCTGGCTTCAACACAACATTCAAGCAAAAACACAAATAGTTATAATATAAGAATGTTCATAAAATTCTAATTGGCAAATGGCATAGTATATATGTCAAGTATTCCTCAAATACAATAAGCAATGCACAACCTGAAGTGCCCGTGTAGTGTGTGTGTGTGTGTGTGTGTGTGTGTGTGTGTGTGTGTGTGTGTGTGTGTGTGTGTGTGTGTGTGTGTGTGTGTGTGTGTGTGTGTGTGTGTGTGAGTGGGTGTGGGAGTGTATGGGGGAGGTAGGCGTCTATGTGATCAGTGAGTGACTAGGCGGGAGGATTTGAATCACTCACTTCTAACACCGATATCAAACACTAAAACGAGATGTATGCACTTTGTTAGTAAAAGGGAGAGAAAACCAAAAGAGAGGGTCAACAATGGATGGGAATCCACTCAGACTACGATCAAAACATATGGGAAGAAGGCAAAACTTGTTTACAATATCGTCCGACAATATCAATAAACAGTTAAACACACGTCGTACTGTATAACACAGTTCTATCTAACTATGCTCAGATATCTGCCTCACTGGAGATCATGTGTGTAGCGATCAAGAGGTGGCTCCTTCTTTCCCAAAGAACTGCTTCGAGCAATTTCAGCAGGATGGCGTGCTGATGGTCCCGTGGTCAGCCTTGCTCAAGGCGGTACGTTCTTTCCCAAAATAACTGTCGAGTCCGGCAGGGTTGGGTGTGGATGCTCCTGATGTCTGGAGCTCGGCAGCGGGGTTGGGTACGTTTTTTGTGGTATTTGTGGCGTTAATTCCCGACATTCCGATTCCGATTCCGATTCGATGTCGGGAATTAAAGGGGAATGGATCACCCTTTATCCTCTCAAAACAAAAGCTGCATGGTTGTTGTTTGCCAGTCTTCCTGGCTATGACCCCCTGTGGGGCAGGCTCGGTGGAGTGTCTTTCATCTTGGGCACAGACGTGTCGGCGTTTCACTGCAGCCTTGATGATATCTTTTCATCTCAGTGGACAACAGGCCCTGGTGGAGATTCTCTATCTCCTGTGGGAGGTGTGATTGGGTTCTTCTGATCTTCAGATGATCAGACTTTGCAGTGCTTCCTTATCCTTAGAGTAAGGAAGCATATTGTCCCAACCACCACCTTTGCTGTTGCTGTGGTAATGTTGATACTATGGGGAACCATAATGCACATAATTCACCTTGTGATTGTTTAGGGTGGGGGAACGGTTGAGGTAGGTTGTTTTCCCTACGGACTAATTAAGGGGCTGCACCGGGGTTCTCTTCCGGTTAATTGAGTGCGTGCAACTAACGTTTTGATTTGTGCAAATGGAAAATAAGTTTGGAGTTCCATTCTTAATACTCCGCCTCCGACTCCCATTCTTCGGCACTACAATACTTTCATAAAAGCTAATCTTGTAGTAATTGTTCTCAAACTATCCTATTGCAGTGTTGGTATTGTTGTTGTTGCAGAGTTGATTTAGAAATGAACTTTAACTTTACCAAAGTACTTTTCAAAGTAATAGTTGTAGTCAAAGTAATCGTGGTCTAAACGGCCTCCTATTGTGCTGAGTGGGTCAATCACCCAGTTTCAGGCATTCAGCAGTCAATTGACTTAATTGTGAGGATGAGCTTAACCCTGCATGAGCCTCCTTGCACACCGAGTTATGAATACAGAGCCAGCATTTCAGCATCAGCTGTATCATCAGGCCCCACCAATGAAGATCAGTCAAACAAAGTTAAGGGAGTCTTTCTGCGGGAATCCCTGTTGAACAAAGACAAGGGAGTCTTTCTGTGGGAGTCCTTCCATGGAGTCCGACAGCTACATCTTCGTCCTTCCTTCCACCCGTCCTAGCCATGTGCAGAGACTCAATCCTACCGTATGTTTCCGAAGGCCCTCCACTCAGTGCCACAACCCCTTTTTTGTCATTTACGTTTCCCTTTCTACTGTGTCTGCACCTGGGTTTTACATTCAAATTGTAACAGTATGATCTGGCCATGATGGACCCAGCAGAACCAGAACAGTGTTCCATCAACTCTGTATGCCGCTCAATTTGCTCAATGGTGTTCCTCCAGTGAACACAGACTTTCCCCACCGATCACTCAAAAGTTCACTATTTCCTCGGCTTGTTGAGGGGTCAGGCACTAGCGTGGGATGAAGCAGCTTATTCCCACTAAATAAACACCCTTTCCTTTGATGATTTTATTTCCGAGTTTAAGGATGTTTTTGATCAACCCGACCACTGGGGAGACACCTCCAAAGAGAGGAGAGAGGACGAGAGGAATTACGATGTGGGCAACCGAGAGCTCCTCGCCGTTGTGTGGGCACTGGATGGAGGGGGTTCAAGTCAAGTATTAAAAAAAAATTTTTGTCACTTCACAGTTTACACATGAGTATAAGCAGTGAGTGAAAAACTTATAGAAGAAGAAATAGAACTAACAGAAATAGAAAATAAAAAAATAAAAAATAAAATAAAATAAAAAGAAAAGAAAATATACAACAGAATACACAACAAAATATCCAGGGGAGCAATACACATATAAATTAATGTAATAAAATATACATTGTTATATGCTGACATTCACAGAATGTCACAGAATACCTTCTCAGACAGTCAACACAACACTAGCACCAGCAATTAGCACCAGGACTAGCACTAACACCAGCACTAGCACCAGCAGTAGCAGTAACACCAGCACTAGCACAAACACACACTACTACCAGCCCTAGCACCAGCAGTAACACTAGCACTTAGCACCAGGACCAGCACTAGCAGTAACACCAGCACTGGCACCAACACTTAGCACTAGCTCAAGCAGTAATACTAGCATTTAGCACCAGGACTAGCACTAGCACTAGCAGTAACACTGAGCACTAGCACTTAGCACTTAACATTGATGCCGAACTTGTTCAGCAGCCTGATGGCCTGACTGTGGAAGCTGTCTCTGAGTCTGCTCGTGTGGCACTTGATACTGCGGTATCGCCTGCCTGACGGTAGAAGTGTGTACAGTTCGTGGCTGGGGTGGTTATTGTCTTTAGTAATCCGCTTCGCCTTGGCCACGCACCGCCTGGTATATATATCCAGGAGGGAGGGAAGCTCACCTCCAATGATGTACTGGGCCAATCCGCACACCCTCTGTAGTGCTTCTACGCTCCAGTGCGGTGCAGTTCCCGTACAGACGGGTGATGCATCCTGTGAGAACACTCTCGATGGTACAAGAGTAGAAATGTTCTGAGGATGCGGGGGCACATGTTGATTTCCTCAGTCGCGCTGAGGAAATACAGGCGTTGTTGGGCCTTTTCACCACGTGTGTGGTGTGCGTGGTCCATGTGAGGTCCTCGGAGATGTGCACGCCGAGGAAGTTGAAGCTGCTGACCCTCTCTACTGCAGCACCGTCGATGGAGATGGGGGCGTGCTCTCCTCTCCGCTTCCTGTAGTCCACGATCAGCTCCTTGGTCTTCTTGACGTTGAGGGCGAGGTTGTTCTCCTGGCACCACTGTGCCAGTGATCCGACCTCCTCCCTGTAGGCTGTCTCGTCGTCGTCTGCGATCAGTCCCAACATTGTCGTGTCGTCAGCAAACTTGATGATGACGTTGGAGGCTGTGCATGCCATACAGTCGTGGGTGACAGGGAGTAGAGGAGAGGGCTCACATGCATCCCTGAGGGGGGCTCCAGTGTTGAGGGTCAGGGGCTCTGAGGTGGTGCTGCCCATCCTCACCACCTGGCGGCAACCTGACAGGAAGTCCAGTATCCAGCTGCACATGGTCGGGTGCAGGCCTAGACTCCTGAGCTTGGTGTCGAGCTTGGCAGGAACTATCGTGTTGAACGCTGAGCTGAATTCCACAAACAGCATTCGCACACAACAGTTCTTCCCCTCCAGGTGAGAGAGGGCGGTGTGAAGTGCCATGGCAATCGCGTCGTCGGTGGATCTGTTTTGACAGTGCGCAAATTGCCATGGGGTCCAGCGTGGCAGGCAACATGGACGAATGAAGTCCTGACCAGCCTCTCGAAGCAAATTTTACTGACAATCGAGGTGAGGGCTATGGGTCTCCAGTCATTCAGGCAGGTTACCTTGGGGGTGTTTCGGGACAGGCACAATGATGGACATCTTGAAGACCTCGGGAACAACAGCTGGGACAGGGACAGGTTGAAGATGTCTGCGAAGACTCCTGCCAACTGGTCTGCGCATGCTCTGAGGACGCGCGCCCCGGGATGTGGTCTGGGGCCTGCCGCCTTCCGGATGTCCACCCACTTGAAGGCTCTGCGCAATCAGCCTTGAGATGTTCAGCAGGCTGCTCTCCTCAGGCAGCGCTGACTTCGGCGGGCTGCCGTTCACGTCGAACCGAGCAAAGAAGGTGTTTAGCTCGCCTGGGAGGGAGGTAGAGGAGTTCTCTACACCACTGGTTCTCCCTCTGAAGTCTGTGATTGTCTGCAGCCCCTTCCACACACCCCTCACGTCGTGGCTCTTGAATTTGTCCTCCACCCTGTTCTTATACTCCCGCTTGGCAGAGCCGATGGTCTTGCGGAGGTCGTAGCGGGCTCTCGTATATTCCACCATATTCCCGGAGTCAAAGGCGACGTTACGCGTGCGGAGTGCAGCTGTTCATCGTTTGGATGGACGACCTCACCTACCTGCAGTCAGTGAAACGGTTGAACCCTCTCCAATCCCAAGCCTGTGTGTGTGGGATTTTATGTGTGTGTGTCTTTTTAGGGCGCTTCAATTTCACAGCTGTGCTACCGCCCCGGCTCCTGCTACAATAAGCCTGACGCCTTGTCCAGCCTCTACACCGCAGAGGAGGACAATCCATATCCGGCTCCCATCTAGCCACCTTCCTGCTTTGTCGCTGCCATTACCGGGTAGATCGAGTCTAAAGTCTGACTAGCCCAGGCGCTACAACCGGAACCAGGTAACAATCATTCTAATAGTCTGTCTGTCCCTGACTCTGTCCGCTCTCAGGTCCTGCAGTGGGCGCATTCCACCCGCCTCACATGCCATCCAGGCGTCCCGCGGACCCTCACCTTTCTCCGCCTACGCTTCTGGTGTGAGACATCTGATTTCATGGTGGACACGCTTTCGGCCTCCACGGCATCGCCACCGAATTTATGTCAGACAGACGTCGCCAGTTCACTTTGCAGGTCTGGAAAGCCTTCTGCAAAGCTCTGGGTACCATCTACAGACCAATGGGCTTTCAGAACGTGCCAACCAAGTGATGGAGGCTGCCCTCCATTGCGCCACATCTAACCTGTCTTCCTGGATCTCCCAACTCTCCTGGGTAGAGTATGTGCACAACACCTTCGTCAACAGCTCCTCAGGTCTGTGCCCCTTCCTCTGTTCTATGGGGTATCAGCCCCTTTATTTCCCTCTCAGGAGGAGGAGATTGCGGTTCCCTTGGTCCAGGCCACAGGACCACCTGAGGCCCATCAACTCATCATCATCCATTCCACTCCAATCCACCTTTTGTTATATTCCCCCTGTATTAAAAAAAATGTTTAAACATTCAATAAAACCTTTTTTTGTCATTTACGTTTCCTGTTTTACTGTGTCTGCACCTCGGTCCTACGTACAAACCATAGTACCACGTTCACTCAGAAGAGGAAAACATCACTCTGTCAAGCTCCCAACTCTTCTCTCGGTTCTGGGCACCGCAGTCGGTGGAATGAGCTCAAAGTGCATCAGTTATGGCAGAGTCACTCAGCTATCCCGCAAGAGACTCCAAGAACCGCCTGTTCAGAGATTACCTAGGACTCCTGCCATAACGCCCCCCACCTCCCACCCCCCCCATTCTTCCTCGCCGAACCCTAGCACTAACTTGGTGTTGTATGTCTTGGCAATTATTAATAAGTACCTTCAGCATTGCCTTCAGGCATATATGTATGTTCTTAGATGTTCGGTAAATGTGCTCAGGATGGCACGTCTGCTCTTATTCCAAGACTTCTTATTGCAGGCCAACCTAGCAATTTATGAAACTCGTTTCTATTAGCCTTAATGTAACTATGAATTGCTCGGAAAAACAGCTCTATTTCTTATCTTTATGTACCACAGCGAGTATATTGCCCTGTCCTCCATCAAACCAAATTGTTCTCTTTTGTAAGTCAGCTTAGGATTAAATCGTGTGCCAAATGCCCTAAATGTAATGAACGCACTATTGGCACTACACTCCCCACCCTGCAGGACCTGTACTCCTGGAGGTGTCGAACCAGAGCCTCCAGGATCATGAAGAATCCTCACCACCTCAAACAACGAACTGTTCCATCTGCTGCAGTCAGGTCAGGCAAGTGCCTCTCCAGTCAAGCTGCATGAACAGAGAGACTAAAACAGAGTTTCTTTCCGCAGGCCATCAGGACTGGGAACTCTGACCTCACCAGGAGAGGGCTCTCACTGTCCCTCCCATGCACACTCTTGCATACAGACCTGCACGCATAGTACACAGTACATGCACTCACATAATTCTACTACATAACTGATTACATAACTTATAACATACATACAGTTGTGGTCAAAAGTTTACATACACTTGTAAAGAACATGTCATGGCAGTCCAGAGTTTCGAATAATTTTTACAACTCTTATTTTTCTGTGATAGAGTGATTGGAGCACATACTTCTTTGTCACAAAAAACATTCATGAAGTTTGGTTCTTTTATGAATTTATGATGGGACTACTGAAAATGTGACCAAATCTGCTGGGGTCAAAAATATACATACAGCGACATGAATTATCAATTTAGGTGATGTAGAAAGTTGTGTCAATCAAATTAGCTTTGTGGCCTCTTAACTTCTTGTGAGTGATTATGATTGACTACAGCTGGTGACTTCTCTGAGCCCATTTAAATATGACTCATTTAATACAATCATTAGACTCAGCCACAAACGCTACAATGGGAAAGTCAAAGGAGCTCAGCACGGATCTGAAAAAGCGGATCATTGACTTGAACAAGTCAGGAAAGTCACTTGGAGCAATTTCAAAGCAGCTACAGGTCCCGAGATCAACTATGCAAACAACGCAAGCTATCACCTGCTGCTGAGAGAAAATTGGTCAGAATGGTCAAGAGTCAACCGAGAACCACCAAAAACCAGGTCTGCAATTAATTAGAAGCTGCTGGAACACAGGTGTCAGTGTCCAGTCAAGCGTGTTTTACATCGCCATGGAGAGGCTGCCGCTTCTGGAGCAAGGAAGCCCTTGCTCCAGAAGTGGCACCTTAAGGCTCTACTGAAGTTTGCTGCTGATCACATGGACAAAGAAAAGGCCTTCTGGAGGAAAGTTCTGTGCTCAGATGAAACAAAAATTTTGCTCTTTGGCCACAATGACCAGAAATATTTTTGGAGGAGAGAAGGTGAGGCCTTTAACCCCAAGAACACCATGCCTACCCTCAAGCATGGTGGTGGTAGTATTATGCTCTGGGCCTGTTTTGCTGCCAATGGAACTGGTGCTTTACAGAAAGTAAATGGAATCATGAAAAAGGAGGATTACCTCCAAATTCTTCAAGAGAACCTAAAATCATCAGCCAGAAGGTTGGGTCTTGGGTGTTATTTGTATTATTCTTTTGCAATTTCTGTTCAGCACCGCCACTTCTGGGACCCAGTCCTACTTTGTAACAGCAGAACTTCTGGAGGGAGATGGCACAGATTTTAGATATTAATGGTCTAAAATCATATTGTCACGGTCTCGACTGTGTCTCCGGGCTCACGGTGTTGGTGGGCGTGGCTCCGGGCTCCGGTGCCGCCCCAGCGTCATTAGCGGCACCTGCGCTGCGCTCGCGCCTGCCATCGATCTAAAATTAGTGACAGTATAAGAACCCCGGCTTTCCACCCACTGGTCATTGGATCATTGTTGCAAACTACCTGTTGTTCTGTCGTTAATTCTCCCCACTGGAACTCTACCTGTTTATCATCCCCACACGGATCGCGATCGTCTCCAGCCAGCCGATCATCTCCCTGCCTACCTGTCTGCCCGTCTCTCCCTGCCTGCCGGTTCCCGCATCTGCCTGCCGCGCTCGCCACCCGTCCCGCTGGCTTCACTACCGTTACCTCTCTGTATGTATTATTAATAAATATAAAGTACTGCATAACTCCGAGTCTGGGTTTTCCTGCACACCACGTGACATGCATTGCATTTATATAAAGCGCTTTACAGTTGCCTGACTTTCACCCATTCATACACCAACAGTGGTGTCAATCATGCAAGGTAACATCCAACACATCAGGATTAGGTGTCTTGCTCAGGGACATATCAACACTTAGCACGGGGATCAAACCAGCAACCTTCCTGTTGCCAGACGTGCTCTTACCTCCTGAGCTACTGCTGCCCCCCTCTGATTCGTTCGACCATAACCATCACAGGACTTGGTGTGGTGTGCCTCTAAATTCTTTATATTTGTACATGGTGTGATGAACAGTTTGGTATTATGGCCCTCACCTGCACCATGGCCGTCACCTCCAACCTGGCCCTTGCCTACAGCCGGGCTCTTACCTTCGCCCTGGTTCTCAAATCCACCCTGGCCCTCACCTCCACCCTGGCCCTCAGCTCCGCCCTTTGCCTCACCTCCACCCTACCCGGATGCCTCACCTCCACGTCCCGGCTGCGCGCAACCTCTGTGAACAGCTCCTGGTGCTCCAGGGTCTTGTCCACACGGTCGTCCGTCATGCAGAAGCAGCGCAGCCGTGCCTCGATGGGGTCGTGGGTCTTGGCGAAGATCACGAACTTGGCCATGTAGGGCACACAGATGACCTCGCGGTACACCTGCATGGAGAAGTTGACCGACTCCTGCGCCTGCCGACAGTCAATCAGCCAGAACCTGCAGGGGTGGGGTTACGTGATTAGTGCTTTGTTCCAGTTTTAGCATTTTTTGTAAGTTAACAGAAAAACATTTAAACCGGCATGTTGTAGCTGGCGGTTAATACAATTTTCAGCTCACAGTTACTGTCGTCTGGGACTTTCCCACAGTGGGGTGGGGGGGGTCGGGGGAGGTTGGGTAAAAGGATTCATAGTGGATGGGTTTTAGTCTTGGGAAACTGAGATACATATTCTGATATTTTTTCATGAAGTAATGATCTGCAGCAGAAAAGGGTTTTAATAAGTTGGAGAAATGATAGGTGTTTAACCTAAAAAAGCCAGCGAAAAAGATGCTACCTTGCAGAGACGTTGGTGGTGAAGGAGACGCAGTCGTTGATGAACGTCAGGGGGGTAGTCCCTGTGATGTCCTCCCATTGGGCGGGGGTGGTCCCGCCTGCACACACACACACAGGAACACACGTGTGTGTAAATATATAAATATTTGCCATTTAGTAAACATCCAACATCTAGAGCTGTTAGATTGTTATCATGCCAGTCTAGATTCCAGATTAGACCAGTTGCATTGTTTTCATGTTAGTCTAGAGTCTAGACTAGAGCATGCTAGTCTAGACCAGTTGCTGATCTCTGGAAATGTTTGCCTGTCTTTCAGTTTGATAAATATTTCTAAAGGGGTAATTGGCTGAAAGACTATCTTTGTACATTATTAAAAACTGTTTGACGATCACTGATCTAGCGGGTGTGCTAGCCAGGTAGACTTGTGGCGTTGCTCACCAGTGATGCTGCAGAGAAGCCGCAGGGTGGGCGCATCCCCTCCGAAGAGCCCGGGGTCTGAGCTACTCTTGGGGACAGGGATGGTCATGGTGATGGGCTTGTGAAACTTCCTCCTACGTGGCTCCAGCGTGACGATAGGGCTAAAGGTGGCCTTGTTCCCCAGGGTCTGGCGCACCACCTCCAGGCTCATGGGCTGGGCCTGGGGGGGGTGGGGGCGGTTGGTCACATGTATTCAAGCTACAGCGTACCCACATGGTGAAATGCAATGTGTGTGGACACATTATGTAGATAAAAACACATGGAAGTAGCTAGTGGGAAGTGCTAACAGTAGCTCGGGAGCCTCCTGGTCATCTAGGCCAGGGGTTCTCAAACTTTTTGGGGCCAGGGCCCCACCGCTGAGAAAAAAGGCGGTGGGGTGGCCATCTATGGTAAATCCTGTTTTCCTTTTTCTGTTTTACACGCTGTCACTTTGCCTAATTGTTTTGAATTTATTGCTCTTCATATTGATTGTGGGTCCAATAATTCCTTTGTAGTTGTTAGGATCTATAGACCTCCCTCAGCCATGTTTTATCTTCTCTTGTCTATCTCTCTTGTGTATATCTTTAACCGTATCTCATCCTGTTATCTCAATCTTATCTCATCCTGTTATTGCTCTTAACTGTCTTCACTCTAAAGGAGGGGAACCTCAGTGAACTACTAGTTTAATTAAAGGTTGTAGGGTATTGTCATTGCTTTTTTCAGATTGTGTTTGTTTACATTTTGTAAAATATTCAATAAATGTACCTGAAAATGAGAATCCAATAAAACTATTGGCTCTTTGTGATAGATAATTAAGCCCCTTGCACAGGCCATGTACATTTATGAAATACTGTCTCTGATCTTAATAGTTAACAGGAAAATAGCAGAGAATCTGACAGAGCAAATCTTTCTAATATTTCTGTTTAATATTTCTTAAACAATTGAGTATTAAAATCCTCTTAAATGTACAGTATGTCACAAAAAAGATGACAACTTAAAAAAAGATACAACTTAATAAAACGTACAATCCTTCCAAGTTAAATACTGTCCCTGGCCCTACTACTTTGAGTCACATACTGGCCCAGAGTTGGGAGAAAGTCCCTCCGGATTTTGGTAATCCATTCTTTCTGTTGTTTTTGTTCACTTGGGAACCGGTGAAACGATGTTTATCTCTTTCTCTACGTTTATATGAGCTACAATCTGGCACACAACAGTGACACATTTCTAGCACTAGCGAGCTTCTGCTTAGACAGCTCTTTTATTTTCCCACCCTGAGCGTGACGTCAGAGCTAAAATGGACAGCGTGTGAATAGGGTCAATGAATTCGAAAAAAATCGACTAGTCATCGATGACGTCATCACACACACACACACACACACACACACACACACACACACACAGACAAACACGCAGAGATAGAAGGGCTGTCTAAAAAAAAATAAAGCAACGGCTTATTATATTACGAAAATATATATTCCCACATTCAAAATGTCTCATTCGGTGTCAGCAATTATATGGGGAAAAATGTAAACGAATACATTTGTTTGGCATAGGCATACAACTCAAAGCATGTGCAATCCACGCTGGCACAACACAATTATAAGAGAGCATCCTTTTTGATTGTAACATACATTTAACTGAAAATGTATTCCTGCATGGGTCTGATTTTCAAGACCCTCTCCCGCCCCACACCCGCGACGTGCAGAACCTGCCATCCGCACATCTAACCCGACCCGACGGTACAAGATCCGCAGCCCGACCCGATATCCTATAATAACCATGAGCAGTGAAAACCTCTCATAATGATCACCTTACATATCCTATAATAACCATTACCTTTGAAAACCTCTCATAGTGATCACCTTACATATCCTAGCCATGACCTGTGAAAACCTCTCATAGTGATCACCTTACATAACCTATAATAACCATGATTTGTGAAAACCTCTCATAATGATCACCTTACATATCCTATAATAACCATGACCTGTGAAAACCTCTCATAATGATCACCTTACATATCCTATAATAACCATGACCTGTGAAAACCTCTTCATAATGATCACCTTACATATCCTATAATAACCATGACCTGTGAAAACCTCTCATAATGATCACCTTACATATCCTATAATAACCATGACCTGTGAAAACCTCTCATAATGATCACCTTACATATCCTATAATAACCATGAGCAGTGAAAATGTCTCATAATGATCACCTTACATATCCTATAATAACCATGAGCAGTGAAAATGTCTCATAATGATCACCTTACATTGATCAGCCACGCATTTGGCTCAAAACGTGCGATCCGACTCGCATATTCTTTGTTTCACCCAGAACTGAACCCGGAAAAAATTACGACAAAATACCACCTGTGAATCACTTTTTTTGCGGATCACCCGCGGGTTTCATCTTTTGTGAAGTACTTCCACACACTTAATGCGTCCATTTGGCAGGAGTCCACTTGTGGTTATTACATCGACTAGTCAATTAGTCGACTAGTCTATGCAACCCCTATGATACAGCACAATTTTATAATTTATAGCAAATTATTTTGCGGACCCCCTCGCTATGGGTCCGGGGACCGCACTTTGAGAACCACTGGTCTAGGCAGCACATTCAACTATACTAGTCTGGACACACCCCTCGCAACAGTAGCTATGGAACCTCCTGGTTGTCTAAGCAACATGTCCTGCTACACTAGTCTGGACTCACCCCTAGCAACAGTCAATAATACCTGCAGGCCCACACGGATCCTCTTGGTGAGCGCGCCCTCTGGGAAGGCAGCCTGCACCGTGGGCACCACTGTGCTCCTCAGGACGCCACCCTCCGGGCCAATCAGGTTGTTGTCCTGCTTCACACGCGACACCACCGCAAAGTATTGTGGGAAGTCCCGCGTGATTATGCGGCAGATGCGCTTCCTCTCCAGCTCCTCAGGCCTGTCCAGCTCTGAGGAGCAAGAGGAGACAGGTTATTCACTGGATACTTAAACAATACTTAAAAATATATAATGATATTTTAATAAAATTGGAAAAAATATATTTTGATGGGCTTTTCATGCTTTTCGGAGAGGAGCGTGGAGAGAGACAGGACAGTGTTGAAAGAGAGAGGGAGTGACATATAGCGCAGGACCACAGGTGGGAATCGAAACTATGTCGCTATGAGGCATAGCACCTATGTGGTTAGTTGGTTGAGCCACCGAGCCCTGGATTGTCACTTTTTATTCATACATAACTATATTTAAATATAACGGAACTGATCCAGGCTATCACTGGCAGGTATAATATAGGGTTAGGGTTAGGGCTACAAGACTCTCCTAACTCTTTTACTACATACCATACTGTACTTTATTGTTCATATTCAACTCTTATAATAATGTTTGATGATTCTCGCACAGAACCAATAAGGGTACAGGCACTGTAATGCAGCAACAGAGATAACTTTTGCTAAAAATCTTTTGTCTGATTTTCCCAGACTTTTGCAGCATCACAAGCAGATTTGTGAGAGCTGTTAGAGCAGTCCTGTGCTGTTAAATGAGAAGCAATGAGAGAAGGAGAGAGACAGAGACAGGGACAGAGAGAGAGACAGAGAGAGAGAGAGAGAGACACAGACACTCACCCTCGTCCATGCCGTTGAGGACCTGATTGAGCTCCTCCTCTGTGTGTTCACAGTGGTGCTCCTTCCACTGGTCTCCACCCTCACTCCTCATCACCACCAGCTCCCGCTCCACCCCCCGCAGCGCCGCAAAGTGGGGGATCTCCACCACCACCGGCCTGGGGGCACAGACACCATCACACACACACACACACACTCACACACTATGTGCTCTGAGTGGGGCTCCTGTGTGAGAGGCTGTTATGTATTGGTGTATATTGATCTAAAGCTGCTGTAGGTATGATTTAGCTGCTAATATATTGTATTATTAAAGGTGCTGTCGGTAAGATTTAAGAGCTATTATGTATAGTATTATTAATGGTGCTGTAGGTAAGATTTAAGAGCTATTATATACACTAGTATTATTAAAGATAAGATAGAACTTTATTAATCCCGAAGGAAATTCTTGCGCCAGGTTGCATAGCAATACAGTACAATACAGTAATATTTAAGAACTACTTTATATATACACTAGGATTATTAATGCTGCTGTATCTAAGATTTAAGAGATTATAGCAGATTTATTTGCTATAATGCCCAAAAAAGTTGTTAATTATTAATTCATTTCTGATATAACAGTGAAATGATGCTCCAGTGAAATCTGTGAGCAAATGTGCATATCATGTGTGCGTATGTGTGTGTGTATGTGTATGTGTGCACAAACACTATCATGCACAATCACAACAATCTTCAACATAAGCATGCTGCACTAGACCAGACACAATCACACAGTTCTTAACAGGTAACTAGTGGGCAGACAGGGAAGGCTGAGACACCCAAAGCCAAACACGCAGGTGAAAAGGGTGCAGTCGGAAGAAGCGGGAGAAAGCAAAAAACAATCACAATGGAATGGTCAGGAACAGCAAGACCACATCCTCCATTATCCGCACCCGGCTGAGCGTACTCCCACATATGTGTTCTGAGGTGAACCAATCACAATGCTGGAGAGTTGTCTCCGCCCTGCCGCCCCTTCCTCCCCAGACTCTTGGCTCAGGCATTTTGCCAGGTTGAGAACACGGAACAAACACGAGTGCAAGATGAGCTGAGACAATGACAAATGACGACGACTCCCTACACTGTAAATTTAACAGCTAATTTAGGTTTTCTTAATCTCTGATGACACATCATCGTCATCACATGATTAAGTACAGTCAAATTGTTATATATTGAACAAAAACCTTTAAGTTTAAGAAAAACTGCTATTCACCAAAAGATATCTCCGGAATGTTTACATTTTCTTCTTAGATATTTAAAAAAAAAAACCTAATAATTAAATGTTCTAAGGAAAATATTGAGGAATTGCAGTCAAAACCATTCTTAGGAAATTATCTACACGTCCATCTGTGTCTTCTGATAAGAAGAGAGATGGGAGACACTCCTGTGTGCATGTGGATAATGGAACAGGGTCGGGAAGACAAAACAACAAACAACTAAAACTAAAAACATGACAGCGAAAGGGGTGGTGGTGGTGTGTTTAGGTCATAGATTGTGGCCGGTAACCATGGATCAGACCTTCATGAAATACAAAGAGTGATCCCTACCCAAGGAATTTTGTCCCCGGTGGGCCCAGCTGGAGAATACGGCTAACGAGACTCTCTCCCTCATTAAGAGGGGGCGGGGCTGTGGGGAGGTGGAGCTTACTGTGTGTGTGTGTGTAAACCAACCCAACAGATCCATCCAGGTGCAGCAAAAGTGGGGGGGGAGAGCTTCCATTAAATCCTGGACAATCAACAACTTCAGAGTGTAATGATAGACTATGTGTACTCTGTAGTGCCAAGCACTACCAATGCTACCATGTGTAGGCATCAAGCTACTGGGCTAGCTATTGCATCTGTCACTGTGCAAAAGCCAGGTTTTGTTTTGAGAGTAAGAGATGGGGAAGAGTTCATTCATGTTTCTTAAAACATGCGGTAAACAGCAAATATTGACAGGTAAACAAGTGGACATGCTGAAAAGCATAGACAGATCCCTGCTACTGGTTAAAAAGCAAAGTCAGATGCAGAATCAACATTTAGTAAGGCAGAGGCAGGGGAAATGCAAAGAGGGGGCAAATTGTCAGCCTTCAAGTTAACAGGCCTAATAAAAATGAATAACATTGGGAACAAACTCTGAAGATATTCTTTTTGGTTTACCTAAAGACCCTCACTTTTTCCCTCAAGCTAGTTAGCATGAAGCTAAACACAACCATGCCAGCCTGCCCTAATGTAGCTCAACTCAACCTAACCCAGTCTACCCTGATCTAGCTAAACTCACACTTACCCATCCTAACCTAAACTAGCTCAACCCAACCTAACCAGCCTAACCTGATCTAGCTAGACCCAGCCTACCCTGGTCTAAACCCAGCCTAACCAAACCAGCATACACTAATCTAGCTAAACCCAATCTAACCCAACCTAACCTAGCCTATCTTCATCAAGTTCAACCCAACCCAAGCTAAAGCTATGGTCACGAGACCCTAGCTCTAGCCTCTCTGGTGGCCAGTCTTACCCCAGGAACTGGGCTCCTGAGGGCCCCACCTCCACCAGCCTGCTCGCCAGCCCCTCTCCCTCCACCATGGGGGGCATGGTGGCCAGGCGGTGCCTCTTCACCAGCCTACAGGTGACCCGCGTGGGGGCGCTGCACTTCCTGGGTGGAACAATGATGCGCAGGCCATTGTGGCGACAGCCGCGCATGGCTCCGCCCCGGGCGTCCACCATGAAGCTCACCAGGAAGCTATGGACACAAGACTGGCAACGTCACACTCGGTCACTCTGTCGGGACTGACAGTGTTCAAGTATACTCATGCCATTAAATGCACACAAAATCATGGAAATCAAATACAAAATCACATGGGGAACAAGACATGGACCTCGATGAGGGAGGCATGCTGGGATGCCATAGTAACACCTTACTTTATCACCAACCACACACACTCCACAATTCCACATAATTAGATTGAGGCTAGCTCAAATAGAATGCTTTTTGTTTTGAATGGAATTAGAGCTGAGTCAAGTGTCTCTATCTCATGGATAAATGAATAAAGTACCTTCTAGATTAGTCCACCACTCAACACAGTGTCGAAGACAATGCATACGATGTATAAACCGTGTTAACATAACCAACAAAAAGGCTAATACAGCAATGTTAATACAGCAAAGCTAACATGCTGTATGCCTTTGGAGAGACAAACCCTTTTTTACTCCAGCCTTTTGAAAACAAACATTTTGAAAGGTGAATTCATGTGCTTCCTGAGCAAAAAGAGACATTCATTATTCAATTGTTGTTAGGTCCAGTAAATGTTTGGATGGATGTCATGTTATGGCTACAATGGAGCAATGGTCGATGCATTGCTCATGCCAACATTTCTACGAGAAATGTCACAGTACAACATGTTTGCACTCAACCTTCTGTGCCTCTAGGCATCATTTTTGGATTATCTTGGCCACCATTGTCTATCTGTATTTTCAATTCAGTTCACATCTGATGTGTCAAGTCACTGTCGCCACTATGTCTATGGGTAAAACCAGCACCATTTAGTGGTAGAGTTCCAAAGCTTAGCGAGAAATGCATTGTATTTCCCAAATTTACATTTACATTTACATTTAGCAGACACTTTTATCCAAAGCGACTTACAAAGAGTACATTTGTTGAAGGAGAGGCAGCAATATATCACTGTGGTACCTGAAGATAAAAAATAGAGCTGTTTTCGAGCATTCCTATTTACGAGACGAATAGAACGAGTTTCATAATTGCTAAGTTGCCTGCATAAGTAGCTGGGCAGGCGTGCAATTCTAAGCATGCTACAACGAACAACAATGCTAAGTGCCATTAATACATTTCAAGACGTACAAACACGCAGGTTAGTGCTAGGATTATCGGAGGAGGGTGGGGGGGTTATGTAGAATCCAGGTGAACTCGGAACAGGTGGGTCTTGAGTCTCTTGCGGAAGCTGGTGAGCGACTTGGCCGTCCTGACATGAGCCAGGAGCTCATTCCACCACTGCGGAGCCAGAACCGTGAAGAGTTGGGACTTGGAAGAGCGATGTTTGGCCTTTTTTAGTGAAGGCAGTACCAGTCGTTTGGCAGAAGTTGCCGAGCGGAGTGCTCGGGCTGGGGCGTAGGGTCTGACTCACGTTAATTAGTAATTTAGAAAGAAATACTCGACTTTGATTCTGAAATGATGCATTGATCAAATTGACGACCCATTCCAGATAGATAAAGTAATAAGCTATGTGCTACCGTCATAACATGTGGTTTTGGTGAAGGTAAGAATCATCATAACTTGATGGCAAAACCCAAAGAGGTACATGTTCACATTTTTGCAGAGATGGTTAAGCAACAAACACACACACTGAGAACACAGTGATGATGAAGAGGAGGATGAGGAGGAGGGGGAGGAGGTGATGAACAGTGATGAAGCCAAGGTACAGTTGAGTCACCTGCTGTGATCTCCAAGATGGTCGCATGGAGAGGAGCGGCTAAAAAAAGGTGAAGTCACATCAAACAGGAGGGCAGAGAAAACCAACAGTCCAGCAAAGAGAGTCAGAAGAACAGGAAGAACAAGCAAAAGAAAGATTAGTGTTGATTTGAAGCTAATAGTGAAGCTCAGAGGTTCAGGCGGCCTGGCGACTGGAGTGATGGCTCAACATTTCTTGACAGCTGTCATGGCATAATAAGGCCCTCCTCGTTGGAAATGTATCCATGACGTTGATTAATACTATTATTTAACTTCAAAACCAAGCACATCCTCAACCAAAATGTGCTGATTTCATGACGACGGTTCACTATTTAAAAATAGCGTAGTCTAAGAAGGTAAAACCTTACTAGATTTCCTGATGGAGTAACTGTTGGAGTAGTTTTCATGCAACACAGTTTTCACTTTTACTACGACACGGCCTATTAGGCAGACACACACCATTTGCTGATCGCACTTAGAGATACAGACTGGAAATATTGTCCTGGTGTATATGTGGCAGGTTATTACGTAATTTAATCACAAATAAATATTGAAATACTTCTACTTGAGTACTTGTTTTTGCAAAGTTACAGTACATTTTTGGCTACTCTACCCAAAGTGGATGGTCGTACCTCCCCAGAGTGGTTGGTCGTACCTACCCAGGGTGGATGGTCATACCTACCCAGAGTGGATGGTCGTACCTGCACAGATTGGATGGTCGTACCTACCCAGAGTGGATGGTCATACATTCCCAGAGTGGATGGTCGTACCTACCCAGACAGGATGGTTGTACCTCTCCAGAGTGGATGGTCGTACCTCCCCAGAGTGGATGGTTGTACCTACCCAGAGTGGATGGTTGTACCTACCCAGAGTGGATGGGACTTGAGGACAGGGCTACATTGTCCAAGTTCTCTGTTTCCCAGTTGAGTTGGTAGGAATCTCTCTCGTTCTCTCTGGCTAGAGACGACACCTGGTTATGGTAATGGTCAAGGCGCTCAAGTTAGTACTCTACTGGTTGTACAAGTACTACTATACTACTATTTCAGTACTGTGACAGTGTTTCTGTCACAATTGCTCTGCTCAATATCGAAAAATAATATAATAATACAACGCTATATATTAATCCAATAAACGTATGAAATTGAAAATAATAAATTTAGCAATTACAAAATAATCTGGAAGTAAAAACACAAACACAGAAATAGGAAGGAAGAAAAACAAAAATATACATACACCGTAATAAATAAATAATTATATATACTGTATATATAAAAGATAAGCTAAGATAAGATAGAACTTTATTAAAGAAAATTCTTGTGCCAGGTTGCATAGCAATAGAATAAAACAATAGAGAAATAATCAAAATAAAATAACAGATTTACACATTTACAGTAAGTCTAAGTCCTAGGAGAAGTATACAAATATAGATGATGTATAAAAATATAGGTAAGATAAGATATTCAGTCCGCAAAAACAATTTTGCAATAATTGAAGTGTAATATATATATATATATATATGTATACACAAAAATGGACACAACATATACAGTACATATACTAAAAACAATATCGATGTAAGTATGAGGTAATCTGTTGACCTGGTGGCTGGCGAGCAACTCCTCCATCAATCCCTCATGTTTGGGGGAGTAGAAGCTCTGATGTGTGGGCGTGAAGGACCGCTCAGAGCTGGCATCACATGGCACAAGAAGATGGCGTGTTCAGTATAAAGAATATATTATATTCACATCTATGTTTTGGGCATTTAGAAGTCACTTTTGTCCAAAGTGAAGTACAATAAGTATGTAATATAATAATTATAATAATCATAATCATAATCATCATAATAAAGAATAGCATTTATATAGCGCTAATATATTCAGCATTTTCCAAAAAGAATCCCGGTGTAAAAGACAGTTGGATTCAACCCTCAACATCATATAGCCCAGTGAAGGCAAGCATATGTGCCATCCTTTCACCAAAATATCCGATGTATTTAGGGGATTCAATTATAACAGAGATTCACTTCATAATCCAAATGTAAAATAGTGTAGCGAACGGGGGTTCACAGATCATTATGAGAAGTGGGTGTGTCTCGGTATGCATTTGGAGCGTTCTTTAATACGTCTATGTTTTGGACACGTTATTTGCATGTAACAACAGCAGTCCGTTTTTCATACGTGAGTGGACAAATTTGCCTCATCTCTTTAGACTGCGGTGGAATTGCAGACAGTCAAGGAACTTTTTAGTTTCTGAAAAGTAGCTCATGGGACTAAAAGTTGCGGGTACATTTGGTGGAAACCCTGCTGTAGACTGTAGTAGTGCACAGGATAGTTGTAGAAATGTAACAAGAGATGAAATAGATCAAATTAGATGTCAGTGTGCCCTACCTGTCCATGCGGCCGCCCCCCTCCAGGCTGTAGCGCAGGTAGTTCATCCCGTCCAGGTACTGTCCTGGCAGCGAGTCGTCCCCAAGCTCTCTCAGATCCTCAGCCCTCAGGTACTCCCCACCGTCACCCGTCATCGTGTCATCACCTTGGTGGAGAGGGGGACATTCAGCGGGAGTTTGAAGGCAGGGTTACGTTTGAATGTTGGTGCTGGCCAACGTATACATCAGGGGTTTTCAACCGGGGGTCCGCGGCCCCCTGGTGGTCCGCGACGGCATTGCAGGGGGTCTGCGACACGAGCCTATGTTGATCAGTTCACCATTGATTTTATTTTATTTTATAAATTCGCTTTGATATTTCAACACATTTCCAGATTACTCTTGAATATTGTGAAAAATATCTAAAATGAGAAAAATTTGGGTCGACCATTTCGCCACGAATAGACAGGCTGTGTGGACTTCACCATGCCCAGATATCACACTGACAGGTCTCCCCTCTCTCTCCACACACACACACACACACACACACACACACACACGCACACGCGCACACGCACACACGCACACACACACACGCACACACACACACGCACACACACACACACACACACACACGCACACACACACGCACACACACACACGCACGGACACACGCGTACGCACATGTGGCTGTTAAGTAGAAGTACTACACCCCCCCCCCCCCCCAACACTAGCAGTAGGTGGGATTTGCTGCTGGTGATCATGAGGTTAAACTTCAGTAGGCCTCAATTGTTTGTGTGATATTGTATAATAATCATTTGTGACATATTCTGCATTACTTTGTCATCTTCCCTCTTCAGTAGTAGCCCCAGTTTATGTTGATTGTTATTGATCACGTTACTCCATCAGTTATATTTTAACATTTTCTCAACATGTCAGCTACATGTCTGTACATTTAAGTCATGAACGTTATATATTGATGTACATATGGTTAAGTCTGAGATGCAGTACAACTACAAACTGCAATTTCATTTTGTTTTCAATTCTTTAGCACTGAAAAACAACCGTTTTAGTTGGTTTTTACACGGTGGGAATATGTTTATCTAGATTTGTTTGAGGTTTTTAAATATAACCAACATGGAAAACCAAATGTTAAAGCTTCCTTCTATCCACATGCACGCACGCACACACACGCAGGCACGCACGCACAGGCACATCAGTGGGCCGCGGATTACTTTCTAGTCAGAATGGTGGTCCCTGGGACAAAACCAGTTGAAAACCCCTGGTATACATTATGGGGAAATGGATAAGATGTTTTTTTACAGCCAAGTACCCCTTTAAAGTTGAAGTGATATGTTCTTATGGGAAAGATTTACTAAATTGTATTCACAGGGTATTCATTCATTTTCGTAAGGTGGAATAATTTAACATTTGTTTATTCCCAATATTAAAACAATTTTTTTTGGTTTATGTTCTGAGTACCTCCTGCAATCCTTTAAAGTACCCCTAGGGGAACCCACACCCTCATTTGAGAAACATTGTGCTAGACTCGAGGAGTGATTTTCTAACTTGTTGTGCCCAAAGAACACCAAAGGGCAGGCCAAAGTCTCAAGTCATATCTGTATTCATATACCGGTAAGCAGGGGTGTAAAAAGTACCCAGAAATTATACTTAAGTGAAAGTATGGGTACCGTCTCAAAATCTTACTCAAGTAAAAGTCAGAGTATCTGGCTAAAAACACACTTGAGTAAAAGTCAAAAAGTTTCTACTTTTAAATGTACTTAAGTACTAAAAAGTAAAAGCTTTTTTTTATTGCAAGGCCATGGGTGCTCATCTTGTCCGTCCACGCCGACCGTTTCGTCCTCTTCATCACTCGTACTATCGTTTGTGGCCATCTTCTGTAGCTTGTCACTCTGACTGTCTATTCTTCTGATAGCAGGTGTTTCATCAAAGATCCCCGCTTTCTAGTCTTGCACAAGGACCAATCAGGATTTGATTGGCTGTTTTTAAATAAAGTGCGGCCGCAGGATTAATAACGTTAACGTTAGTTCGGCCAGAGAAACAAATATACAAATTAAAATTGTTGGACCTGCGAGATTTGTACTTTGTACTTTGTAGGTCTGCATTTTAAATGTAAGGAGTAAAACGTATGTTTTTTTTCTCTGAAATGTAATTGAGTAAAAGTACAAGTATACAAATCTAATAATACTCGAGTAAAGTACAAATCCCCAAAAACAGTACTTAAGTATTGTAACGAAGTACAATTACTCAAGTACTTTACACCCCTGCCGGTAAGTGCAAAATAGCCTCTGTAACAAGTGTTATCACTCTTATCACTCTGTAAACACTTATTTATATTTACTAATGCCAAATACGATTTGACAAACAACTATTACTCATTAAATATTTATTAACAAAAGAATAATTTTTATGTTAGAATTTCCAGTTCTGGCGCCGAGTCACTTGGCTGCCTACGACAGTGGCTTTCTGTTTTTGAAATGTTTTAATGTATTTCTTGTTCTTATTTACCTTATTTAATTTGTACATTTAGTTTAGTTCTGTTTAGTTTTGTATTATTCTTTTTCGTTTTAGGATGTGGTGGAACTCCGCTACCATTTTCCTCGTTGCAGGGTTATTTTTGTCTTATTTTTGTTCTTCTCCCCCGTACTTGCACAATTTATGGGGCCACTCTTTATTCGAGGGATCTGCTGCTGTCGTGCCAACAGTGTGTGTTGGCCAAGGAAAGTCCTGATATCCCCATGGAGTTGAGGAGGAGATACAGGGGATGCAGGGCAGGAGTGAAACGGCGGGCAATCGCAAGAAGCTACAAGCCATATCTCCCTGCCATCACGATGGGGAATGTAAGATTGCGGGCTAGCAAGATGGAGGAACTAGCAGCACAAGGATTCAGAGGGAGTAACGTGAGAGCAGTGATTTTGGTTTCAGAGACATGGTTGCAGAAGACATCAATGTGACTCCAATGTGTCTGTGGATGGCTTCGAGATGGTTTGGGCTGATAGGTGTTGCAGAGAGAGTGGCAAGATGAAAGGTAGAGGACTTGCTATTCTTGTTAACAACAAATGGTGCAACCTTGGTCACATTACGGTGAAGGATCGTGTGTGCAGCCATTGTACTGCCATGAGGTTACGACCATAATATCCGCCAAGAGATGTTTCCCACATGATTGTTTTGGCTCTTATTTCTCTGTACATTCAAGGTACAACCATCCACTCTGGGCTGTACATTCCTCCCTTGGCTAATGTGTGGGACTGACGTCATCCACTCGGTTACCATGAGACTGCAGACACAGCAACGATTTAATCTCGGGAGACTTCAACCATGTCACACTGGCTGCGACTGCGAGGGAGTAATGAAGCACCATCCTATCTTATCTTATCTTAAGAATGAATTAAGCTAAAATAGAATAGCAATATTTGAATGTGTGTCAGTATTGGGCAAAGAGAGCGTACAAACTACTCATATAGTAAATAAAAAATACATTCATAACTTTTTGTTTCGCTGCATATTTTTGATTGGATTGGATTTGCCTCTCTGCACACCATTTGGAATCTACAGGGCTGTGTGTGTGTGTATGTGTGTGTATGTGTGTGTGTGATGCCCACCCTCCTCGTCAGAGACATCCAAAACTTCCGTCATGGTCTCAGGGACGTTGAGCTTGTGCTTCTCTGTCACCGTCTGCAACGCCACAGACACTTCATTACTATCAACAGCAACAAAGCTTCAGGCCTCATCTATTGTCCGAGCATTACATCACCCACGTATTACGTAATTCTATTGGCCGAGCATTACATCACCCATATATTACATCATTCCATTGGCCAAGCATTATATCACCAAGGTATTCCATCATTCCATTTGTCGAACATTACATTACCCACGTATTACATGACAGCATTGGCCGGCATCACATCACGCACGTATTACATCACCGAGCATTACATCACCCATTTGTGTACCGTGGTGGTGGTGATGATTTCCTCCGTCACCACCCTCAGTGTGTCCACCACTGAGATGTAGCCCAGCCTGTGAGCTATGGCCAGCGCTGTGTTACCGTTCTGCAGACATAGAAAGATGGTTTACACACAGGCCAAGAAGCAATGGACCAGGTGTACATGTGCTTTCATATATTGATAGGGTAATGGATAGATGGTTTAATTGGCACATTTGCTCTTTGTCAAATTGGCTAATTGGTTAATTGGACAACCGGATACATTGATAATTGGTTACTTGGTCACTTGGTAAATCAATTGGTCCAATTGTTACTTTGTTACTGAGCTACTTTGCTGCTTTTTTACTTGGTTACTTGATTCATTGGAAATGTATAAGTGTGTGTGTGTGTGTGTGTGTGTGTGTGCATGCCTGCGTGTTTGTATGTGTGTGTGTGTGTGTGTGTGTGTGTGTGTGTGTGTGTGTGTGTGTGTGTGTGTGTGTGTGTGTGTGTGTGTGTGTGTGTGTGTGTGTTTGTGTGTGTATGTGTGTGTGCCCACCACTGTCACAGCGTTGGGTTTGGCCCCAGACTGCAGCAGAATGTTGATGATGTGTGTGTTTCCCTGCTGTGCCGCCTGGTGTAGCGGTGTGTATCCACTCTGGAGGAGAGAAAACATTATTGCATCATTATAACTGTACAGACACAATGACAAATATCTAGATTTCACCACTGTCTACCAGCAAAAAAACAGGATGAAGAAACTTTAACAGACAAGGGTCCCTTAAATGCTGTCACAGCTGCTGCTATAACTGCACCTTTAGAAGCTAGCTGCAGTTCAAGTGCAGAGGATGTCGCTGCTAGTTGCAGTAATGTTACCAAGACCGAGCCTCCCTTGCCAGATACCAACTCCCATGGTGGCAGTGAGTGTGTAGTGATGCACTACGGCTGTGATAAGTAAAAACAACAAATGAGCCTCAGAAAAAAAAATAAAGGAACACAAAGAATCACGTACACATAAAAAGGCTGCTGACATACTGAAATGTGCTTCACGCAAACCAATTGAGAAACAAGTACAGGCTATGCAAACATCAGATTACGAGAGCACAGCCTTCAGTCTTCCGAACAGCATTTAAAATTGCCAAGCACAGCCAGCCGCTTACGGACTTGACGGTTGATCTGAATTTGCAACAGCTGAATAGAATAAATGTAGGCAGTCTTGCACTCCAATAACACATGTGGAGTAATAATCGATCACATTGCAGATTTGATAAAGGAAAAAAATGGCAAAAGATATCTCAGAAGAAGGAAACTGTGTGTTTTGATCAATGAATCTACCACTATTAGTGGCAAAGTGGCCTGTAGACTAACACTGGAGTTAGTTGTATGCCTTAGTGGATACTAAACCTGAAACAGTTTATTGGGAGTCGATTCAGCTGCAGCATGAAACAACTGCAGATGCAATTACTGAGTCTTTGATGTAGTGCCTTGAAGACATTGAGACATTTTGTTGAGGATTTTTTAGGTGAGTATCTAGTTTCTTGTGCTTGTGACAGGACATCAGTGATGCTAGGGAAGAGAGCGGGCGTTGCTACTGAGGTGTGCAGTAAATTCCGCTGCATTTTTAAGCCATGCAGCCATACTGGCTAATGCATTGTTTAACAGTATAAATAGAATGTTAAAAGATCATCTCAAATTCACAATATGTACATTAATTACTTACTTGTTGATCCATATTGACCATCATATATTAATTTGAGTGCATTTCTGTCTAACTTGCAGACCTTTCATCATCATGTGCAATATTTCTCATGTGCAATACTATTTCTCACTACTACTTCCCGATACCATTGCCAACTTGTTTTGCTGACTGAATATCTTACCTATATTTTTATATATTCCCAGGTTTTCACTGTACATTTTTACATTAGTTTTTTTGTTTTTTATTATTCTATTGTTTATTTCTCTATTGTTTATTATTCTATTGCTCTGCAACCTCTGGCACAAGAATTTTCTTTGGGATTAATAAATGTTTATCTTATCTTATCTTACTGATCCAGATCTTGAAGACATGACTATTGATTTCAACTTTATTACTAGAGCCTGAGGCATTTCATTTTATTTCAGGATTGTGATAGGCATTTATGGACATCTGTTCATAGTGGAATGTAAATTTGCAAGTTCAAAAGGAACTTTCCAGTACCAATCTGCTAAAAACGGCATGAATCTGCCACAAACAACTTCTACACAACACACGCTTCTGGTGGACATCAAGTATAGCAGCGTACATTCTCGCATGTTTTCGCAAAGGTAGTTTGGAGATGAGACAAACTCAACAGAGATTCCTCCTTGTGAAACATTGAGTAATGTGTGACTACCTGTCGCTGGTCATGTAGTGTGAATCCACAACGACTTCTAGACTCCTGATCACAAGACAGACGTGTAGTGTGTGCAGTACAGCGATCTGACGATTTTGAGTCATGTAGTGTGTAGGGGGCATAACCCGTCTATAAATAGTGAGTCATAACCACTACAGAACAGTTTACTGAAAACTGATGTTCAGTAAACAGGAAGTACACGTAGAACCGGAGTTACCTTGGTCTTGGCGTTAACCTCAACACCGTTCTGCAGCAGGAATTTGACCATCTTGGTGTTTCCATAGTGACAGGCCACAATCAAAGGGGTGTAGCCCAGCTGGGGAACACATTAAGACATTGCTGTGGGGTTAAACAGCTGACACACTAAAACACAAAAACCAGGCCGTTGCAAATGTGTGTATGTGAGCACAACGTGTCGGATGAATATTGCTGGATTTTCAAAGCAAAAGCACAGAGGGCAGTGTTTTTACTTTGGTCTGCTTATCCACGTTGGCTCCATGTCGGGTCAGGACCTCAGCCACGCCCACTCTGTCCTCCTGGGCCGCCAGGTGGAGGGAAGTCAGACCACCCTGGAAACACACACACATTTTATATATTTGTCGTTGATAGCTCTATTAGCATCCTGTACTTTCTGCTCACACACACATTCAATGAAGTCTTACCTTGTCTCCTCTCACACACACACACACACACACACACACACACACACACACACACACACACACACATACACACAGGTGTGCTCACCCACACACACGTATGTAAACACAGTCGCACACACACACACAGACATAGACACACACAGACTGACACACAGACTGACACACTCACACATACACTTACGTACGCACACGTGCACACACAGACGCACACTCACACACAGTCACACACAAACACACACACACGTGAAGTCAAAGTGATTTATCTGTCACGTTGTACATCACAACACAGGGCCATGCAGCAGCAGGGATCAGACATGATTCAGTCACCACCCCCCCCCCCCCCCCCCCGCCCCCGCCCCCCACCCCTCGCGCACCTTGGTGAGAGCGTCGGGCCGTGCTGCCTTGCTCAGCAGCAAGGCGGCCATGCAGGCATGGCCCTCGCGGGCGGCCAGGTGTAGGGGCGTCACCCCCTGCTGTGTGGGGGCGCTAGCAGGGGCCCCACCAGCCAGCAGCACCCCGGCTGTCTCTAGCTGGTTCTTCTGGGCCGCGATGTGCAGTGGAGTGTAGCCGTTCTGGTAAGTTAGTGTAGGGGGGAGGAGGATATATTTAAGATATTAAAAGCATTAAGATTTAAGTTGGTATATCTTTTGAAATTGACTGCCGCTTGTGTCACAGTTATGGCTCACTACTGGTGCAATTCAGGGCCGTCGCCATGGGTGGGGGCTAGAGTTGTATTTTCTGCCTGTCCAAATATCAAAAACAACTAAAATATTGGCCGAGATACATCCAGGTACAAGTGTCATAATGAAACAGCTTCATTATTAATATTATTATTATTATTATTATTGTAATTAACAGCTTTATTTTGATGAGAGAGAGAGAACTACACAGCAAAGGCATGTGCTTTGGGGCCCGAGCACCCACAGAGAATGCCAAGAGCCCACGGAGAATGCCGAGCACCCACGGAGAATGATGAGCACCCACGGAGAATATGAGCACCCACAGAGAATGATGAGCACCCACGGAGAGTGCCGAGCACCCACACGTGCCTGCCATGGCCAAATTTACATTGATTTGACAATAAACTCCATGGTTGGTGCTAGATTGGATCAACCGGTGGAACTGCACTACTGTGATTGGTTGATTCGCCAGTCCCCTGCTCCTAACCCTAACCACCAATCACAAAGCGTTGCTCCAAACTCTGTTGGTGTTCGCTGTTAATTTCCTATGGTGCTGAAATACATGTTTGACTCCTAAATCCACATGGTATTAAGTCATGTAGGCTATGGTTTTTGCATAAGGTTTATCTTGGGCGTCGATGGTTGGGCATAAAGATTTTTAGAGCACCATACCAGCAGTAACATAACCGGCACGTATGCTACACACCATGACAAAGACAGATAAAAACGATCTGACCACATCACCACTGCTGTGAAATAAATGTTAGATTTTTGCTTTGTGTTGTTATTTAGTCCAAATGGCATATTGCCGTTGAAAAAAAATGCAGAAATAGGCATAGCAGGATGTAAACTACTGTTTTACTGTCGTAAAAAAAAATAGCCCCCTCAGTCACTTCATCCTGGCGCAACATTTGTAATTGCTTGCACACACTGTTTCAAAACTGATCATCATATATTGAAAATCTCACATACTGTAAAGCTGTTCAGCTGTTCAGCAGTTCACATTCACATGTGGAAAGTCTGCAACCATCATACACATGACCAAATCATTTGTCCAAAGAATTCGGCCTATAGCAGGAGAAAATATAAGGTGCCATGTAGACGAAAATACATTTAGGGAAACATTTAGGACATTTAGCAAACGCTTTTATTTTGTCTGAACAAAGTGAAACAACAATATATCACTGTTGGTACAGGAAGATTTGCTTTAAATAGAACAGGTAGCAAATTGCTGGTAAACAGCTAGATAGCTAGGATACAATAATGTAACATGCTACTGTACATGATGCTGAGTAGGGGTGTAACGATCCATCGATCTGGATTGATCACAATCGATTTTATGGTGCAACAATCTAATATAATTATTTATTTCCACACCAGCAATGTGTGTGGAAAACTATCTTGAGAAAGACCGGGATTCAACAGACAAGGCCCATGCAAACAATGCCACTATGGGATAAAATACTCGGGAAAATCGACGAACCCTAAAAATGGCATTGACCCTTATGCTAACATTAACGGTAAACGTGTCAGATGCCGCCTGTATAAAAATATCTTATCTTGCCTATATATTTTTATACTTCACCTTTATTTGTATACTTCTACTAGGACTTGGACCTATTGTACATTTGTAAATCTGTTATTTAAACCTGGCACAAGAATTTCCTTCGGGATTAATAAAGTTCTATCTTATCTTATCTTATATTATCTCTCTCATCATCACCAGTTTTGACCAGCAAAATCTGAAACACAACTCGTGAAAAAATGTGATGAGTTGCCATTTCATATTATATTTGCAAGACATGAGGCTTTATAGTTTTGTCGAGAGCGACGGATTTCGTGAGTTACTGCATACTCTTGACCCGAAGTATGAAATCCCATCAAGACAGAATTACATTTACAACAACTGAAAATTCTTATTTTGATGTGGATTAGAAAATGTACATATTCCCAAAGTTTAGTGGATATGATGCAGGAAGACTGTACTGCATTTGCACTTGTTCTTTAAGTCGATGATGAAGCATGGTTTCATAATATTTCATAATTGTTCATGTTCATAATTCAAAGGTCATCAATGGCTCTTTAAGGTAACCAATACATTTGCACAAAAATGTAGCAGTTTGTTGTAAAAAGAATACAGTTTCATATAAATGTCTGGAATACGGTACTTAAATAATACAATTGTCAAATCATATTTTAGTTGCTATTTGTGAGTTCTTATAAATGGAACTGTGTTAAAGGGCCATATAGATATTGTCACATATCAATCTCAGGCCCCTGAATCGAAGCAAATCGATATTGTATCGTGGCAGACTTTGTGATATCGGAAAATATCAAATCGTCATCCAAAGAATCGATATAATTGTATTGTGATGAAACTGGTGATTTATACCCCTAATGCTGATTTTACATACTGTGCCAGGAGGTAAGAACATACAAATAAGTGGTAGGGATCCAAGAGGGGATGGGACCCGAACCCTGGTTAGGGTAAATGGAAGCAGGTTAGAGAGGAGAGGTAGTGGGGGAGTAAATGCCATGTCTTGAGGCCAAATGCAGGACCGAGTGGATTACAGGAGTGAAAGACATTTCTGACTGTATTTTCCTTTACGGTACTATGTTCATCTAGCCTGGAAATCCAGACTCACATCTAGAAAGCTGTAGGTCTGGTAATGAGCAATGAAAATGGCCCAACTCGAGGGGCGGCACCAAGAATGCGTTTGAAAATATCACTGCACGCAATTGGATAACACTACGACCAATCAGAAGACTACACGGGGTGACGTATCCAGAGCGACGGAAACGAGTTTGTTTTGGAGAATAGTTTGACAGAGACAGAAATGTAGCCTAATGGAAATACCACGGAGATACCACTTTGGCAACGCAACGTTAACCTTGTAATATTCTTAGCCAAGGAATATTGAAATAAAGAGATGCAACCGAGTTGTCGTTTATGGATGTTTAATAGCAACTGCGCATGGTACCGAGCATGGGCCCATCAGAACCGCGAATTAACGGAGCACCCCCCCATCAGAACCGCAAATTAACGGAGCACCCCCCCCCCCATCAGAACCGCAAATTAACGGAGCACCCCCCCATCAGAACCGCGAACTAACGGAGCACCCCCCCAGACAAAAAATAACATGTTTTCAAAGTCATTAGAACTGTAATGGTTTTATTAAGTACTCGTATCGGTATTCGGTATCGGCAAGTACCCAAATGTAAGTACTTGTACTTACACTGAAAAAAAGTGGTATCGGTGCATCCCTAGTTTGTACAGATACTCAGTCAACATTTTCGACAGCCATCTTGCAATGTTTACTGACTGATTCCGGACTGATTCCGTCGCAGCGCTGACGTCATCTGTTTAGCCCGCCTCTGGCCCGCCTATATCAGATACACCGATGTGATTGGTTTATGTTCGGAACAACAGGAATAGCTAATGAGCATGTTACTCATTACCAGAGTATTCGCTGAGCAAATTCAAATTGTGCTCTCGCGAGAACTCTGGATTTCCAGGGTAATGTTCATCCGCATTGTTGTAGATTTTTGGTAGTTTTTGGTAACTTTTGCAGTCTTGGTTATTTATGATTATTTGGAAGTAAACTAGTGCTAGTGTTTTGGTAGACTTATGAGATTTTGACCCATGTTTGTAGTGTTTTGGTAGTGTTAGTGTTGTCTGACGGAAACATGGTTGACCCCGCTGGTGCCGGATCAAGTCCTTCTTTGTTTTCAGAGCGGACAGGACGGAAGAGTCAGGGAAATCCCAGGGTGGAGGTGTTAGCTTCATGACCATCAACAAGTGATGCAACCCTAAGAATATTAAGACTCTCTCACTGCCCATACTATCTTCCCAAAGAGTTCAGTACCGATGTGACCCTATCGGACCTACATGATGTGCTATGTCGGGTCACCAGACCCAACATTAAGACGCAGTTGTGGTGGTGGCAGGGGACTTAGGGGGGGGGGCAATCTAAATAAGGTCACAATGACGATATTCGGGACGCCATGAGCAGTGCCGGCTGGGACATGTTCCGATCCAGCTCCAGTAACGGCAAGTTTACAGACGTGGTGACGAGCTTCATAGCAATGCGAGAAAACACCATCGTCCCCACGGTTAAGGTGAGATCCTTTCCTAATCAAAAACCGTAGGTTGATGGATCCATTCGCGCCACCCTGAATGCCCGTACTGCTGCCTACAACTCGAGCCTCGTATCTGCCAACATGGACAAATACAAATCGGCGTCCTATGGACTATGGCGAGCGGGGAAGGACACAAAGACAAAGTACAGAAAGAGTGGAGGCGCAGATGGAGCATCGCAACACCAGACACAGATGGCAAGGGCTACGGACTATCACGGCCGATTGCCGACGCATCCCTGGCGGATGATCTCATTCAATGCACGGTTCAAGGCGAGCAACATCATCGCTAGACCTGTGCTAATCAGCTAGCTCCAGTGTTCACCCAAGACGGCCTTTCCAGCATGCCCGAATGACTACCAAACGGTGGCCCTCGCATTGGTTGTCATGAAATGTTTTGAGAGACTAATGAAGGACTACATCTGCACCCTTTTACCTCCCTCCATGGACCCGCTGCAGTTCGCCTACCGGCCGTACAGATCCACAAATGATGTTGTCTCCCTCTCTCATCTGGTCGGAAGGGTGGGGGTATGTGAGAATGTTGTTTCTTGACTTTAGCTCTGATTTCAACACCATAGTTCCCAGCAGACTGGCTGGCAAGCTGATTGAGCTGATTGTGCCCCCCTACCGCCCACTCCCATGCACACAACTTGGTACTACATTTTTTATATTGCCTTGTTGTTGATATGCCTTCTTGTTTATATGCCTTTTGCTGTTTATTTGCCTATTTGGTTGTTGTTTATATGCCAATTTGCTCGTGTGGATATTCTGATTCTTTCCCTTCAATTGTGATATTTTTGATATTCGTATTGTTCTGTTGCTGGGCATTGCCACTTTTTCATTTCACTGCATATCCTGTATGTGTATGTGACAATTAAACTTCTTGAATCTTGAATCAGAACAGACATTTTTGCCATTATCTGTCACTCAATCCCTTTTTCCCAGCAAAATCGTCCCAGTTCCAATCGAATAGAAATCAGCCTGTTCTGTGCAATCGAGAGATTTTTGTAACTTCAACCACAATCTGCACAAAAGCGTTTTGTGCATGTAAAATCCTACATGTAGTCCCTGAACGGATTCATGATTCTTACATACAGAACCTTTAAATACAGTACTTGAGTAAATGTAGTTTACACCACTGACATACGTACCCACACACACATGCACACACATACACACACAGACACCGACACACACAGGCATGCACACACACACACCCCAGGGCGGAGCCTGGGCCCTCACCTTGGCGGTGGCGAGGGGCGATGCGCCCTTGTCCAGTAGCAGCAGTGCCACCTGCTGGTGGTCGTAGTGCGCGGCCACATGCAGTGCAGTGAGGCCGCTCTGCACCGGGGAGCAGGGTTAGCTTAGGTTAGCTTAGCTCTTCGCAGTGAGCTGTACTCACAGTAACGTGATGGACAACAGAAATCTGTTGTGTATTTCTAATTATCATTTCATAATAATAATAATAATTTCAGTCTATCCATTTTGTTAAATTCCTTCAAGCTGAGCCTATTTTCTTCCTGGCTACGTTGACCGAGCCAGGCCGAGCCAAACCATGCCAGGCTCGAGTCATACGATAGTGCCGATCAGCAGAGTCCACTCCACAATAAAAGTGTGGATTCAGACCACACCCCAAAGTCTTTATTAGTTTATTAGCTGACATTACGTTGTTAGATCCTGTTGTCCATCACTTTACGAGTAATATCATATTATTATTAGAGCGCAACACCTCTCGTTAGGCGAACATTAGGAGAAGAAAAAAACATGTTTTAAGGAGTTTTAGATTAAATAATTGAATCAGTGTCTAATTTCTCTCATTCATATTTCTATTAATATATTCTGGATTAAAATGAGTAAATTCACACAATGGAATGGGAGATTTCAATGTAAAATTCACACACACACACATACACACACACACACACATACACACACACAAATAATAATACAGTATTTCATATGTCCTATTTGGAGTCTGATCTAAAACCTGGCAGGATAATTAAGTGTGTTGTGGTATAGATTTGTGATAACACCTTCCCAGCAGAGTCAGGTGGCGCGTTGCGCTGCAGAAGGAGAGTGGCCACATCCAGGCTTCCGTACTTTGAGGCCACGTGAAGCGGCGTGAATCCTTTCTGCGGAGAGCAAATGGAGGGAAATGGAAATAAGGACAAAAACAGAGACAAAGAAAGAAAGAACAGAAGGAAGAACGAAAGACAAGGAACCCGTTGTGTCTTACAACTTCATGTTCTCACCAGCAGAGGGAGCAGCTGCTGGTGGGAACATTAATTTATAACTTAACACATATTGTGAAACAGTCACCAGGGTCATGTGACTGTGCTTGTCACATGACCAGTGTGTTTCAGACAGCCACGCCCTTTTTCTCCTTTTGTTTGCCAGTGGTTTGGATGGGAGCTAAAACAAGACAGGCGTTCTCAATTCAGATCACGTCAATGGACAGAAAGAGGGATTCATTACTGATCCAGTGGTGTGATTTAGACAAAGCTAAACACTGCTAATAATAATATAATAAATCAGACTACAATGTGAGCGAGCTCGCCTGATTCCACAGCCTGAGAGAGAGACAGACAGACACACAGAGAGTGAAACACACAAATGGCGCTTTTCCACTGCATAGTACCGGCTTGACTGGACTCGGCTCGCTTTAGAGCTTTTCCACAAGGCAAAAAACGATAATGTTTTCGCACCCACTCCGTCAAGGTTCCAAACGAGTTGAGGCAATACCAAAAGCTGACGTGCAAGCTGGGGTTGTCAAAATAAGGCATTCATGTTGATTAAACAATTGTAAAAATAAAAGTATTAATGTATATTAATCGCTCTCTATGGCGGTACTTTTTACATTTGACTATTTACATTTATCAATAATCCCCATAGATGTACTAAACTACTTTCATATAGAATAATGATCGCTATATCTGTTTTGATCTTTAATCTTGATCGTCAGTGCTACAAGCCAATGTTTACTTGCACTGTGCTAGGTTGCTTCGGATAACATGAGTTTTAGTTTATTTTAACCTCATAAACTAATGTCTTCAAAACATGGATGTATTAGGCCTAAAGATTGCTCCAAATGCACAACACACACATATATATATTACCATTTCTTGCAGTTTCTAAAACACTAAACTCAATGGCTTAAACCCATTCGTCAAATCAATCACTCTTTTGGCAAAAGTGTATAGTGTCAGTAGTTAGACACTATTTGCAAATCTCATCCACTCTTTTTGCAAACACCAGACACCAGAGTGGATGAAGTCCTCTGGCCAGACCCAGGCACAAAGACGTGAGGCTGAGGCAGAATGAATCACTCATTTACTTTGATTTTTGTAGTGAATTTACATAGATTTTTCTTTGTACTTTGGGCTTACATTTTTTTTATGCATGTGCTGAATATGCAGACATTCAATTCTGTATAACTTTGTACAGTATGATATGATGAGTAAGTTGTGATTACTATGTATTTTTTTGCAAATTCTTACACAAAAGTGAAATTTCGCAACTACATACCCTGGACCCTGTGTTCTCAATTTTGTTATGCAGTGTCTAATGAATGCTCTGTAGTGTTTATATATTGACTGGCTGTGTGTATGATCTGAAAGCATTGTTTGATTTTGAGCACAGATTCGATACTTTTGAAACGATTGTTTGATTTTGCCAGAGGAGTCAGAGGTTTCGTGAATGTAGTTTGAATTTTGGGTTTAAAGTTTTGAGAAAAATTTAAAAAAATTTAAAAATGTCAAATGTCAAAAAAAAAAAAACAGCGAACTGCCATTCAGGATAGAATCAGCTATATTGGTTCTTTGTAACAAAAAAACTTTGGTGGACCATGAGCGTCGTTTGGCCTGGGCATCCAAGAGCCCCATAACAGTGGAAATAATATAATATAATTTTTTATTAAAAAAGCTAAACAAAACAAGTTTTGGATCCCGTGTGTCATTCAAGCAGCAGAATACTTCACAATGCACACAACTTGGCAAGCTTGTATTTTGTGTGAGGCGCACGCAAGAGAGGAGCAGAGAGAGAGAGAAACAGAGAGAGAGAGTGCACCGTTTAAATGGCTCGTTTCGCACATACCGGTACCTAAACTATAATGTTCGTCCCTCCGAGACAGACCCTAAGCATTGCAATGTAGGGGCATTTGGTGTGTGTGTGTGTGTGTGTGTGTGTGTGTGTGCGTGTGTGTGTGTGCGTGCGTGCGTGCGTGCGTGCATGCACATTCGTGTTTAATGATAGCAGTTGTGAAGAATTCTGCTTCTTCTCAATATTTATTCATAACAATTGATGACATTGATGACAACAAATGAACATTCGGTCATCATTACATCACATAATCCCCCTGTGACTGGGGTAGCCTGACTATATTTCCCGGCCTGAATGATGTTTAATTAAGTTATGACTAAAAACCAAGAATAATCGAATGCAGAGGTAATTATGTAATATTATGAAGAGAATATATATTTATATAGACTCACAGTTACAACCGGCCCATTGAGGGCAACCATAATGCTGATCTCTATGGCCCAGGATGAAATTGAGTTTGACACCCCTGATCTAGGTGGACAATCCCACTTATGATTTCTTGAAACGCCTTGTAATATTTAATTTAATCACGCTCACACCTGGTGGTATAATTGGACCTCTTTAGAATATCCATCCATGTACCACGTATTTTCATACAGACAGAGAGACAGAGACCTCTCAGACTCTATCTAGTCTCTATCTGAATGACTCCGGTACCTTGGTGGCTATGGAGTGAGAGGCCCCAGCCTCTAGCAGCACGGAGGCGGTGTCCAGGTGGCCCTCCCGGGCGGAGATGTGCAATGGTGTGTAACCGTTGGTGGTGGAGGCGTCCGGGTGTGCCATGTGCTGCAGCAGCAGCTGGACGATCTCCGTCTTGCCCAGGCGAGACGCGATGTGGAGCGCCGTCTGCTCCTCCTGCACAGAGAGTGTGCACACCACCCGGAGCAACACACGTCGTCTTCACCATCACCATCATAATCATCAGTGTGTGTGTGTGTGTGGGGGGGGGGGGGGGGGTGGGTGCTAGCCCCTAACCGAGTCCTCTCATTGCCTCTGCCCAGGTGTGGCAGATTAAGGGATGATCAAGCACTGTTTTAAGCAAGGGAGAACAAAGACCAGAGAGGCTGGCTTGGGCTGGAGGACAGTGGAGACCATTCATATTTAGGGCAGACACTTTTATCCAAAGCGAGTTAGACTACATTTGTTGAAGGAGACAGCAATATATTGCTGTAGTACATAAAGACAAGAACAGAGATGGTTTTGAGCATTCATATTTGCGCGTCTAATAGAACAAGTTTCATAAATACTAGGTTGCCTGCATAATAGCTGGGATAAAAGCAGACGTGCCATTCTGAGCACATTACCAACATCTAAGAACATGCAGAGTCCAGGTGAACTCTGAACAGGTGATTCTTGAGTCTCTTGCGGAAGCTGAAGAGTGACTCTGCCATCCTGACATGAGCCGGGAGCTCATTCCATCACTGCGGTGCAAGAACAGAGAAGAGTTGGGAATTGGCAGAGCGACGATTGCCTGTTTTTAGTGAAGGTGGTACCAGTTCTCTCGCCAAAGTTGTTGAGCAGAGGGCTCGGGCTGGGGTGTAGGGTCTGACTAATGTTTGGCGGTAGGTAGGGGCAGTTCCACTGACACCCATGAAGGCCAGTACCAGTGTTCCTTGCCGTGGGTGCAGGGGAGACTTTGATGTCCTCAATGGTGACAAGTAGGTCCATCTGCATTACTGCAGACGCAGCACCAATTTGTCTGTCCATCTTCCGCTCCATTTGGCCCTCACTTGTGAACGAGACCCTGAGATGCTTGAACTCACTCCCTACCTGGAGGGAGCACTCCACCGTTTTCCGGCAGAGAACCATGGCCTCAGACTTGGAGGTGCTGACTCTCATCCCGACCACTTCACACTCGGCTGCAATCCGCCCCAGTGCATGTCACAGTTTGATGTAGCCAACAGAACCACATCATCTGCAAAGAGCAGCGATGCAATTCTGAGGTCCCCAAACCGGACACTTTCCTCACCTCGGCTGCGCCTTGAGATTCTGTCCATTAAAATCACGAACCGAATCGGTGACAAGGGACAACACCTACTGAGAACATCCTTGACTTTGTGCCAAGAATATGGACACAGCTCTTACTTTTTTTGTACAAGGACCGAATGGCACGTACCAACGGACCTGGTGCCCCATACTCGCAGCACCCCCCACAGGATTCCCTGGGGGACACAGTCATAAGCCTTCTCCAAGTCCACAAAGCACATGTAGTCCAGATGGGGAAACTCCCATGCCCCCCCCCCCACCCCCTGTTCCCCCTGTGCCAGGACGGAATTCACCTGAGTTTCACCTGAAGCTCAGGTTCAACAATTGGCCGGCAATAATGTCAGGCACAGGGGAATAAACTTTCCCAGGGAGGCTGAGCAGTGTGATACCCCGATAATTGGAGCACACCCTCCGGTCCCCTTTTTTGAAAATGGGGACGACCACACCGGTCTGCCATTCCACAGGTACTGTCCCCGACCTCCACGCGACATTGACTAGGCGTGTCAGCCACGACAGCCCGACAATGTCCAGAGCCTTCAGCATCTCAGGGTGAATCTCATCCACACCTGACACCTTGCCACTGAGGAGCTTTTTGACTACTTCAGCAACTTCTTCCATGGATATGGGTGAGGCTTCCCCCGAGTCTTCAGACTCTGCCTCTTCCACAGAGGACGTGCTGGTCGGGATCAGTGTTCTTTCCACCGCCCGACAATATCCATAGTCTGGGTCAGCAGTTCTCCTCCCCGACTGAGCACAGTCTGAGCCAAGCCCTGTTTTCCACTTCTGAGTCGCCAGACGGTTTGCCAGAACTTCCTTGAGGCCAACCGAAAGTCCTTCTCCGTGGTCTCCCCGAACTCCTCCCACACCCGGGTTTTTGCTTCAGTGACTGCTGAAGCTGCGGCCCTTCTGGCCTCGTGGTACCCGTCTGGCCTCCCCGTACCCATCTGCTGTTTCA
The DNA here is from genome assembly GCA_002895965.2 of Coryphaenoides rupestris. Classification (NCBI taxonomy): domain Eukaryota; kingdom Metazoa; phylum Chordata; class Actinopteri; order Gadiformes; family Macrouridae; genus Coryphaenoides; species Coryphaenoides rupestris. The sequence continues at coordinate 100,247 of PIJE02001461.1, forward strand.
GGAGACCCCTTACCAAGCCCGAAAGCCCTCCTTCTTCAACCTGACGGCTTCCTTCACCGCTGGTGTCCACCAACAGGTTCTTAGGTTGCCGCCAGGACAGGCACTGACATCCTTTTGACCACAGCTCTGAGCTGCAGCCTCTACAATGGAGGCTCTGAACATGGCACCCTCAGGTTCCTTGTCCCCAACCTTCCCCGGGATGCACGGGAAGTTCTTCCGAAGACTTCATGGACAGGGGTTTCCACCAGACATTCCCAGTTCACCCTCACTACACGTTTGTGTTTACCAGGTCTGTCCGGGAGCCTCCCCCACCATCTGATCCAGCTCACCAGCAGGTGGTGATCAATTGATAATAATAATAATAATAATAATAATAATACATAGGACTTATATAGCACTTTTCAAGGTACTCCAAGACGCTTCACAATAAACAAATAAACATGTAACATAAACGTACACAGATAAAGAAACAAAAACAAATATAGAGGTTGCAGAGTGAAAGAGAATGGTGGAGGTGGAAGTCAGATATTGTCGGCTTTCTTGAAAAGGTGGATTTTGAGTTGGTTTTTAAAAGAAGTGAGTGTCAGAGTTTCGGATGTTAGGAGGCAGGGAATTCCAGAGGGTAAGGGCAGCGACGGCAAATGCTCTGTCCCCCAAGGTGCGGTACTTGGTCTTGGTGATGGGGGTGAGAAGGTTGGCATCGGCAGATCGGAGGTGGCGAGTGGGGGGAGTGGCGATGGAGGAGATCTGTCAGGTATGAGGGGGCGAGATTATTGAGAGCTTTGTAAGTGATGAGGATCATCTTGAAATTGATGATGCTGAGCTAATGATAGCTCTGCTCCTCTCTTCACCAAAGTGAGTGTCCAGAGTGTCCAAAACATGCGGCCGCAGATCTGCTGATATGATTACAAAGTCGATCATCGATCTTTGGCCTAAGGTGGTCCGGTACCAGGTACACTTGTGAACCAACCTATGTTCGAAGATGGTGTTTGTTATGGTCAATCCATGACTAGCACATAAGTCCAACAACAAAACACCACTCTGGTTTAGATCGGACAGGCCGTTCATCCCAATCACCCCCCTCCAGGTTTCTCCATCATTGCCCACATATGCGTTCCCCAGTCCCCCAGTAGAACTATGGAGTCCCCGGATTTCAGAATGCTACCCAAGGACTCCAAGAAGCACGGATACTCTGAACTACTGTTCGTTGCGTAAGCACACACAACAGTCAGAGCCTCCAAAACAGCGGCGCTCAGCCGGGGACTTGTGAGTACCTGCCTGGTGCCTCACACCCTGGGCAACTTCGTAAAAGGAGAGAGTCCAGCCTCTCTCCAGGAGTTTGGTTCCAGAACCGGTGCTGTGTATGGAGGTGAGCTCAAACATATCTAGTTGGTACCGCTCCACCTCCCGCACCAGCTCCAGCTCCTTACCTGCCAGCGAGGTGACATTCCACGTCCATAGAACCAGTCGCCGATGCTGGGGATCCGCACGCCCAGGACCCCGCCTTTGCCTACCGCCCAGTTTACACCCGACCACAATGACTTGCAGGTGGTAGCAGGTGGCGACTCCACGTTGTCCTTTCGGGCTTGGCCTGGCCGAGCCCCATGGATCCAGGCCTGGTCACAAGACGCTTGCCAACCAGCTCCCCTCCCAGGTCTGGCTCCAGAAGGGGGCCCTGGTTTCCCTTGTCCGGGCGAGGTGATGTAGATTTTAGGAAGTCTTTTCATAATGGGGTCTTTGAGGTATTTGTTTCGAACAGTGAAACTATTTTATGGACTTTTATTGTGGATAACCGATCTAAGCCTTTTGTTTGTGGATTAACACTAAGAGGAAGCCCCACATAGGGAGGAAGGCCACGAGCACCCCCAGCCCAATGGTTTGTTGGCAGGAGCCACATTCCCCTTTAACAATTGACTATGTTTATTCTCCCTTTCCCTCAGGAGGAAAAGGCAAAGTGGTGCTGACCACCCTTCGCTCGGTGAAGGATTTAACTTATTCTATCCCCCACCCCCCCACACCTTTTTCAATAAATTCCTCTTTGTTACACCGCAGCCCATCCGTCTGTCTAGTTCATTCCAATTCTTACCCTGTCTCACTAGGCCAGGCTGCCACAGTGTGTGTGTGTGTGTGTGTGTGTGTGTGTGTGTGTGTGTGTGTGTGTGTGTGTGTGTGTGTGTGTGTGTGTGTGTGTGTGTGTGTGTGTGTGTAGTCTTACTCTCGCCCTGGCGTCCACCATGGCCCCGTTCCTCAGCAGACAGCGCACCACCTCCACCTGTCCTGCCCGAGCGGCCATGTGCAGAGCAGTCTCTCCACGCTGGATGGACATACACCACAGCATGGCTCCACACAATCACGCTCCAAGGGTGTGCATTTCAATTAATGGGACCTCTGCCTTTCAATCAATGCGCTACGAATCCAACATTAACAACAATAGTCCAACTATCGACCAGATGACAATGCAGAAACAATGTCAAAGCACCGTGGAAGAATATTCAAACCTAATTCCAGCTAATTTAATAATAATAAATAATAAAACAATGACAATAAATGAACGATAATAAAACAATGTTTCATCAATGAAAGTAACTAATACTTTGGCTATGGTCTCTCTCTGTCTCTCTCTGTCTCTCTCTCTCTGTCTCTCACTCACGATGTTGCTGACGTCAGGCGACGCTCCGTTCTGTAGAAGCAGCAGGACGATGTTGAGATGACCCATGAAGGCTGCCACGTGCACGGGAGTCAGACCAGACTGAAAAACACACACACACACATGCGCACGCACACACAAAATACACACACACACATTCAGGAGAGGTAAAAGATGAATCCATAAGTAGGTAGCGATGGGATGTTGAGTGGAATTCCAGTGACTGAAAACAGAATAAAACCCCCTTAGCACGGCCTTGCAGGGTTTATTGCTTTTATAAAAGCAATAGGTTCAACATTAACGACCGGAACTATCCGTTTCATAAATGACCCTAACTGTAAAGCCATGTTATGATGGAAATTACTGGTTCTAGTAGGCTAACACCAAGATGCAGGATCAGGAGTTATTCCTCAAAATCACAAGGTCACTTAGCAAGGTCTCTATTTTGGCGACAGCCGCCATTGGACAAAATACCCTAATATAAACACAATCTGTTTTCCCTGTCTAAACAATGACAATGAGTTTCTAAATATCTTCACTCCGGAAGGAATTTTGGAAAAGGTCTGTTATTAATGGCACTTAGCATTGTTGTTCGTTCTCAGATGTTGTATCATGCTTAGAATTGCACGCCTGCCCAGCTACTTATGCAGGCAACTTGGCAATTATGAAACTCGTTCTATTCGTCTCGTAAATATGAATGCTAGAAAACAGCTCTATTCTTATCTTCAGGTACCACAGTGATATATTGCTGCCTCTCCTTCAACAAATGTACTCTTTGTAAGTCGCTTTGGATAAAAGCGTCTGCCAAATGCCCTAAATGTAAATGTAAATGTAAATGTGTGGATAGCGTTTGCGTGTGGATGAAAGGCCAAACCACATAGCAAAAGCTATATTTTTTAAAATGCCTGTGTGCGTGTCGACTAAGCCTAAACTAGTGAAGTTAAAGCCCTCTGTTCTTCAGAGAGAGTTGGAGGGAAATAAATAACACGTATGTTGGGTGAAGCTACCTCGGTGATGGCCTGAATGGAGGCTCCATACTTCACCAACAGCTCCATCACCTTCACTCGGTTCTTCTTGCAGGCGATGTGCAGAGGGGTGAAGCCGTTCTAGAGGTAACAAAGAACACCACTTTATTGAACTAGTTAGAGAGTACATCACTGCATTCACATCAACGGGGGTAAGGGGGGGCGTTAGCGTTTACTCAGACAACTTGGGCAATAATGATTTTATTACAACTATGGCAGAATTGTCTGGGGTCATACCAGTGCCCTGGCGTTGGGGTTTGCCCTCTTGTCCAGCAGCAGCTTAGTGACGCGGTAATGTCCGCAGTGCGCGGCCACGTGCAGGGCGGTCAGGTAGTCCAGTGTGACATCATCAACAGGCGCCTGGTGCTGCAGCAGGTGCTTCACACACTCCACATGGTCGCCCTGGGCGGCCATGTGGAGTGGCGACAGGCCGTTCTGAGCACACAGGCGGGGAGAGGCGCAGAGAGGTGTTAGCGGACTGTATGGATGGGCTCACTGATGGATTATGGATGGTCATGTGGTGGGGTTTTTTAAAACCTCTGACAAGGCAAATCCGTGTTTCCATTTGAAGTACGTAATTTAGTGCCATGTATGCATCTAATAATATCACAGGAATGAATCTTATTCCAATGGCTTTCTGATACCAGGTTACGTTGTTTTCTAACATCGATTAACGTTTATTCATACTCAAACCTTCATAGAGGCACTTCATTTTTACATCATACATGCATTTTTTATATCTTTGGACTGGTTGTCAGAGGCTGGAAGGAAATTCCTCTACCCACTTCTGAGAGCCAAGATAAGACTTAATAATTATTCGTTTGGTGAGGGAAATTCAGGTGTTACAACAGCAAGTGACAGAAATAGAAAAATGGCGCAAAACAAGGCTGCAACAACAATCACTGCAACAATACAAGATATGTACATATACAGGGTTGGAAAGCAGTAGATAAAGTGAATAAAATATAAAGAGAATAAAATATATAACCATACATTTACTAATCTCGACAAATGAGGTGCAGCCTGGTTGTATTCATGGAATACAATAAAAAGTACATAAAAGATATGTACACATTTAGAATGCCCTACCAACTGAAATAAAAATAAAACAACACCCAAGACGTTTAACAAACATTTAAAACAGTGGGCTAAACTAAATCCAAACTGCAATCATTGTATTGTCATAACTGTATTTTTATATTGCAAAGACAATCATTTGGACCTCAAATATGAACCCAGCAGGTCTATATGTGCGTATGCCTATATCAGGTGTGCAGACTGCAGAGGCACAAGGCACGCGGCACGCAGCGGGGGCACCGGGTACCTTGGTGCGCGCCAACATGGGTGCTCCTCTATCCAGCAGGAGCTCCACCGCCGGGTCGTGACCGCTCCGCGCCGCGCAGTGGAGAGGGGTCAAGCCGTCCTGGACAACACACACACACAGACACACAGACACACACACACACACACACACATACACACACACACACACACACACACATGGTCAGTGCTGGCCAACAGCCAGATGGCCACCCCAAATCAATTTAGCCATTAACAGGATGTGAACTTGACAAGCAAAATAAATGTGGTGGTGTTTGCATTGTGTGTGTGTCTGTGTTGCATCCCCAGGGCTTAAACTCAACGCCGTTAATTAGCTGTCTGTTTGTCACAGCATGAGACAAAAAGACACAATCGCCTCAACTATTTACAAAGATAATACGAGTTACGAGAATTGCAATGGTGAAAAAGAAATATACAACCCTCAACCGCTTATAGCATCAGATGATGCTCCGTCATGCAATCCATACAATTTTTATTTTAATCATCTGTAAAATATAGTGAATGGCATTTCGCGGATGAGGGCGATATAATATATTATTATAATATACTGCATATAAGTGTGTGTCTCGATGTGCAATTGGAGCGATCTTTCATAATACATCCATGTTATCAAAAGCTTAAGATTAAAGATCAAAACATAACAGCTGTAGCGATAATTATTGTATGTTACAAATAAGAGGATTATTGAGAAACATAAATAGGCAATTTATATAGGCTATGTACCTCTGTGATTAATTTAACAAGACGATGTCTGTGACTTTTTCACTTCTGACCCAAAATCACAGCTGATACTGGCCATGTATTTGAAAAGGAATGCACAGGACCCCTTCAACATAATGTATAACAATGAGAATAGTAAAATAATACATCAGCTAAACATACAACTAATGTATGTTTATGAACCAGTGATTTAATTTAAATGACTCTGGAGTCCGAATGTTACATTAGGCTATAGGAAGCCACTCGTCTCAATAGCTGTATCAATAAGCTTGGACCTTATACTTTTTCAGTGTTTGAGAAATTTGTAACCAGGACCCTAGACCCTCCCCAGACCCAGACCCTTCCCAGTCCCTTCCCAGACCCTTCCCAGCCACAGAGCCAGACCGTCTCCAGCCCCAGAACATCTCCAGATCAAGACCATTCCCAGACCCAGCCCTTCCCCAGCGCCAGACACTGCCCAGCCCAGACCCAGCCCCTCCCCAGCCCCTTCACATTCCCAGACACTGCCCAGCCCAGATCGAGCCCCTCCCCAGCCCCTTCCCATTCCCAGACCCTGCCCAGACCCAGACCCAGCTCACCCTGGTTTTGGCGTCTATCTGGGAGCCCCGATCCAGCAGCAGACCCACCATGTTGCTGTTCCCTCGCTTAGAGGCCACGTGCAGTGGAGTGATGCCATTCTGATAACCATAAGCACAAGCATGAGCATAAACATAATCATAATCATAACCATAATCATAATAAACTGCACAGTGATGCCGTTCTGATAAGCATAAGCATTATCATAATCATAAACATCAGTGGAGTGATGCCATTGTGATAACCATAAGCATAAGCATAATAATTATCATAACCACATCAAGAAGCAGAATCATTAGCATAACCATAATAATAACCATATCCATAATCATAACATACATATAACATACACATTAACCATAGCCATAACCATAACAATCACAACCACAATCATCACCACAATGTGGAGCAGAATATATTCATCATCATATGAACAACAATTTGACTAATAATTAAAATTAACAACATAGCTTAAGCATAACCATAATCATAAGTATTATCATAATTATCAGTGATGGGGTTCTGATAACCATAAGAATAATCATAAGCACAACCATAAACATAATCATAACCATAATCATAGCCATAACCATAAGAATCGCCATAACCACAATCATAAACCATAATCATACTCATAACCATAATCACAATCATAACTGTAACCATCATAATCTGCAGTGCAGTGATGCTGATCTGGTTGAGCAGAATACATTCATCATTATTATACCAATTTGACTCATAATGAATATGATAATGATAACAATAATAATCATAATGACACAACTGGGCCATGACCATCTTCTTGCTCATGAAGAAGGCTGACAATTACAGAGTCATCGGCAAACTTGATAAGGTTCCACATGTAATCCTATGGGTTTCACATCTGAATTTACATGGGTTTCACACATTACATGCAAACGCATAACATTTTTTCCAAAACCACGTTTCCTACGTATGTGCAAAGCATGTTTCAAATCCGTTCCAACATATTTCAGATGTTTTCACATGTTTCATTTCACATGTGCAAAATGTGATCACATGTCGGCCACATCATTTTTTTTCTGTACGTTTTTTCTGTATGGTATCAGATAAGATAAGATAGAACTTTATTAATCCCGAAGGAAATTCTTGTGGTATGTTATGTTATGTTGAGTATGTTATGTTTGTTATGTATGTGTATAACAATAAAACAACATAGTAAAAGCGAACCACAGATTAAATAAGTAGAAAGATGAATCAATGTCTATCATCAATGTTTGAGTTTGAGGAGAGATCTGGAAGAAGATAGAGATGTTGCTAACTCTGGAGCCAGGTGGTTCCAAATTACCCATAAAGTGACTGCCATTAAGAGCCACTTCAAAATTCATTAAGGCATGTGACTAAAAATGTTATTGTGACTTGGTTGGAGGAGGAGGCAAGCAGAAGCCACTCTGGTTGCCTGTGGCAGCAGCTTCTTGTTACATTATCTATTATCCATTTTAATTTCCTTACTTCTATCAATATGGGTGAGTGTGACAACTTCCTTCAAAATGGTTTGGAGGACAATCTGAATGAAAGATCATTTTGGTATGCTGTTGTTAACTTAGCCGCAATACACCATTAATGCATTTTTATCCTGTACACATACAGTATACTGCAGACAGATTCCACTAGGGTTGATTTAAAAACACAGGACGAATCTTAAACCCCACTTGGATTGAAATCTTCAACGGATATCACACAATGTGCACGCGTGTGTGTGAGATATTACATGTGTGCATGAAATATGAACACACGGTGCTGTCCTGCACAGTGTAATTTGCTAGCCTCTAGCTTACCCGCGCAGTGAAGTCCACGGCGGCCCCGCGGTTCAGCAGCAGCGGTGGCTACGTTGACGTTTCCGTAGTGGGCCGCGATGTGCAGGGGGGTGAAGCCACTCTGGGAGGCAGAGGAGGAAGGAATGTCGAAGAGGTGATAGAGACAGAGCGAGAGACAGAAACAGAGAGAGACAGAGAGAGACACATAAAGACAGAGAGACACACAGAGACACCGACAGTGAGAGAGAGAGACAGACAAACAGAGAGAGAGAGAGAGAGAGAGAGAGAGAGAGGAAGATACAGAAAGAGAGAGACAAAGAGAGAGAGCCAGAGAGAGAAGCACAGAGAGCAGCACAGAGAGCAGCACTGCCGTGTGAAGAAAGTCCATCACCTCTCCCAGCATGCAGCAGTTACGTTGAGCATCGCAGATCAACGTGAAAAGAACCCCACCCCACACACACACACACACACAACCACACACACACACGCACACATACACACACACAACACATAGGCATGCCAGTCTGAATCTCATGAAACAGGTTGAAAGAGCAACAAAATATAAAAGTAAACATGTTGGATGGATGAAGCAGACAGCACACGAATGAAGTGTTCCCTAGGCCTCCCCGAGTTTACAACATAAACAAAAAACCCAAAGTGAGAGAAAACATACAGAATCCCCATACGTGAAATCATAACATTCCCCACTGAACCAGCGCTGCACTATTATGTCAACCGTACATCATGTTGGTTCATGTTACAAATGAAGTCATGTATGTGGCTGTATATACATGAAAAAAAAGTGTTAGGAGAGATTGCATTGCATTGAGTTAGAATGTGAAGGTCTTGCCTTACCTTCCGTTCTGTAAGTCACCGTCCGATTTAATGTGAAAACATTGTTTACAAGAGTGTGAAGACAACAGTGACTCAGGGGATGGTTTTTTGCGATCAAAATGTACACTAATTACTTTACACATTGAAAAGCTTTGGACTGCTGGACATTGAGCTCAGGATGCGGTATGCTATTCTCTGCACAGTTTTATAGGCCCAATGCATATTTGTCAAGTTTTGAACCCATTTTATTATTTTAGCTTTTAATACAGGCAAACATGCTTCGGGTGAACATCCAAAATCCATCAGAATGTACTAATTGAATGTAACAAATTCATTTTTGTGTAACTATGGTCAATTTTGTTCAAAGTGCATTTCTAATGAATGGGTGCAACACAACAACAAAAACAAGTACAATGAAGTAGGGTGATGCTAGTAGCAAGCTAGCATGTTAGCAACAGCACATCACTTAGCAGTTCAAAACGTTCATGTGGAATATGGGATACATCATTAATGTCAAATAAACACAGATTTGATTGGGAAAAATTCCCCACAATGATGCGTCTTAATTATGTTGTGGCAAAATGTCACTTTTTACACTGTTGATGTTGCTGTAAAATACATCCACCATTGGAAATAATAGTAAAGAAGATGCATATAGAGCCGACCGGGCGACAGTAAAACAATAATCAAAACACAAAAAACTATAGCCAAAAACAGAAAAAAGCTATAGGCAAACAACAAAAACCTCTAGCCAAAACATGAAAAACTACAGCCAAAACGAAAGGATGCACATGCACGGTGAACACTGCAGTAGCGAGCCATTGCAGTGAGCTGTGCATGTTGTCTCTCGACTAGACTGTACTTTTGTGAATCTAAACCATGGTGAAATGTGTGCCAACGTTATGTGTCCGCACACGCACTGCATGCCGGGAGATGGGTGGACATCGGAATGGGTATTAAATAAAAAATACGTATGGACTGACATTCACAAAAGAAGCGATGTAAAAGTTGTGGTGGTGGTGAGGTGCATGTGTTATGTGCATGTTATACCTCAGTGGTCCTATTAACCATCATCTGTTAGCGGCCGGGTGGCCGGGTGGGAGGGGAAAGGGAGACAAGCATTCAGTTTGTTAGAAGACAGAGTGAACGCGCCAAGCTGGCAGAATAACGGCGTAGCCTGGGATTCCCTCGGCGGCTGGGGCAGTGTATGACCCCTTTAAGACCTTTAAGAGTCAGACCTCTCAGCACACCCAGCACTGTTCGTACGAGGTGTGCATGTCACATGTGTCATATATCCACGATTCAGCAAACGTGGGTAGCTCAGATTTTTTTTGCGATATTGCGATTTTATGTGCAGTGTGCGAAATATGAATTGTCAACATGTATCAGTGCTTAAAATATGTTTATCTCATATCATATATAGTTTATTTATCTATTTATGTATTCAGGACAATATCCTGCATCAAAAAACAAAAGAAAAATACTTTTATTTAGAGCTGTCCAAAAGCACTGACAATTGTTTGTACATGTGTTTGTACACACTTTCCCACAGTTTTTATTCCTTTGTATGCACTCTTTTCAAAGTCTGTCTTTGACAGGCTGACTATATTCAAGTTTCAAGTTTCAAGTATTTTATTGTCACTTCACAGTTTACACAAGTATAAGCAGTGAGTGAAATTCTTATGTGCAAACGCCCGACAGCCGACCGCAGTTATAAAAGAATACAAATAGAAATAGAAATAGAATAGAAAACTAACAAGTTACAAAAAATCTAAACAAAAGAAAACAAAAGAAAACTGTATAAGAATATCTGTACATGTGTGAGGAAGCAAGTGATGCCTAAATATGTCTAAAGTAAGCTGAAATCTGTCCCAAGTTACCTCAAATCGGTCTAAAGTAAACTATTGACTCTTTTTAAATTCTGTCTTTGAAAAGCTGACCATATCCATACATGTGTTTGAAGAAGGATTTGCTGCCATTTATAGCTGCTGCTCTCTTCTCTGGGAGCATCATATATGAGTCATGGTCAGGAGCCAGAGGCACGTCCTGCACTTCATGGACCATTGGGTACTCTATCGTGTAACAATGTGCCATTGGTGAAGTCAGCAGTGATACTGTTTGTGTCAATAAACATAAGGCAGAACAAAGGGAAGCCTGACACACATTCTGGAAGGTTAAGAGGTTTGTTTGGACTAGATTTAGTCCACTTCCTCAGGAATCACTAACAGATTTTGTTTACTTTCCCAGGAATGACTGAAAGATAATTTGATAGCAGGAATCTCCAAAACCCAAATTCTATCGTTATTATTTATTAGAAAACAATTAAAAACTCATACTCATACTCATACAAAAAGAACTATTGAATGCATTTCTCTGGTGTAAACAACAACAACAAACAAGCTGTCGTATAACACACATGCAGGGTAGGCAGTCTGATGATGGGCGGGTTGTGGAGAGGGGGTAGGCACGGTGATTGAGGGGTGTGTGAGGAACAGACAATATTAGTGATAGGCAAGGACAAGAAGAAGCCAGAGGGGTAGGGAAAGTATGGGTCCACACACACACACGAATAGAAGGACAGACTCAGGCACAACAAGAGCAGATTCGTTGGTTCATAAGGGAAGAATGGATTCGGATTGACGTTTTCGTACAAAGTCCTTGCAAGCTCAAAGCCTCGCCTGAAACCAAACCACATTAGGTACTTTATTATTATATTAAGGTATATTAAGGTACCTTGGACTGGACGTCTGCGTTGTGGTCATTCTGCAGCAGCAGGGCAGCTGATTTGGTGTCATCCTTGCGGGCAGCGATGTGCAGGGCGGGCAGCCGCACCTTGCCCTTGGTGTCGTTCTCCAGTAAGATGGACACAACTTGGTTGTGGCCCTGCTGCAGAGCTATCGCCAGTGGCGTGAAACCATCCTATTAGCCGAGGACACGGATCAGTAGTGAGGTTCAAGTTGCCTCACCTTTGCCTCACCTTTGTCCCTAGTAACCTCAAATGTGTTTAAAGTAACCTCAAATCTGTCTAATTAAACTCAAATCTGTTCCAAGTTACCTCAAATCTAACCCAAGTAAACTCAAATCTTTCTTAAGTTATCTCAAATCCATCAAAGTAGCCTTAAATCTGTCCCAAGTATCCTCAAATCTGTCGAATTACCTAAAATATTTCCTAAGGTTACACATATCAGGATGGCAGAGTCACTCACCAGCTTTCGCAAGAGATCACCTCTAAACCTTGCAATAATGAATGCTTGAAACCTGCTCTATTATTATCTTTAGGTACCACAGCGATATATCGTTGTCTCTTTCAACAAATGTACTCTTAGTAAGTCGCTTTGGATAAAAGCGTCTGTCAAAAATGCCCTAAATCTAAATGTAAATCTAAACGCATGCCTAAAGTTACTTAAAATATGCATTAAGTAACCCAAAATCTGCCCCTTGTGATCATTTGACAAATAACTGCTTTTATGTTCATTTGCATAAACATTTGTCATTTTCACCACATACAAGTGATTCTCACCTCTGTAGCGGTGCTTTGGTTTCCTCCATGTTCCAGGAGGTATCGTACAACATCCAGGTGGTTCTCCTGGGCAGCCATATATAGTGGAGTGAATCCATTCTGCAAAACACACACACACATACACACAGCATACATTTGTGATGAGGAAAAACATTCTGCAGAGCAAACACATACTTCAAATGCTTATCATTAGTTATCTATTAAATAATAAGTCCCAGGGCTTATCAGAGGTAGTTATTGATTACATGAGATGCTAGGGCTGGAATTAGTTAATTATTGATTAAATAAGACAAATGGCTTATCAATACATAGTTATCATCAATAGTAAGTTATTGATTGTTAGAGGTAGGTGCTGATATCTACCTGAGATTGGGAGTTGATCTCCGCTCCACGTTTGATCAGGATCTTGACCACGTCCAGCTGGCCAGCCAGAGAGGCGATGTGCAGAGCTGTGTTCCCCTTCTTCCAGGTGGATCCGGGTGAGAGACACATTAAAACCATGCAGTGTAAGGTATGCTGGCCTGTGTGGTTTGTTGTTTGCTGACAGATGAAGTTTCTTGTTGGCTACCTTTATGTTGAATCAGTGTTGTTTAACTTCAGCGTGTTGGTGTTTGTTGAGTGAGCTAGCACATTTTCTTTGGATATATACTATACATAGTAGGCTATATACAGTATAATATACATACTAACTTAAAAATATGTATTTTTCACTTACTTCACAAAGAAGGTGAATGACATCACCTCGTCTTTCGTCCTGCTGCTATCCTCCCTCCCCCTACACCCACCCCTGTTAGCCTTAACTGCTTCACCCCTCTCTCTTTCGAAGCAGTCAAAAGGCTTGTTGCATCCAACCACGCCACCACCTGCCCCCTTGACCCAATCACATCCTCCCTTCTCCAAGACATCTTGGGCGACATTCTGCCCTTCCTCACTACCCTAATCAGCACCTCCCTAAATTCAGGCCTGTTTCCTACCGCATTCAAGACTGTTAAGCCGCTCCTCAAGAAACCCACCCTTGACACCACCAACATCGACACCACCAAGATCCAGAACACCTTTCATTCCTCTCCAAAACCCTGTAACTTGCTTTCTCTAACCAACTACCCTCCAATCTCTCTCAAAACAACATGCTAGACCCTCATCAGTGAGGGTTTAAGGCCACACACTGCAAGGAGACAGCCCTGTTCGCAGTAGCAGAGTCCCTCTGTGTTGCAAGAGGCTCGTCCGTGGTCATCCTTCTTGACTGCCACGTTCGACACAGTGAACCACCAGATCCTCCCCTTCACTCTGGCAGAGTGTCACATTGCTGGATCTGCGTTATCCTGGTTCACTTCCTTCCTGACAGATCGCACCTTGCATCAGGTCACATGGGAATGGCTCCCTGTCCAGATTGTTCACCATTGACTCTGGAGTCCCCCAAGGCTCAGTACTAGGACCCCTTCATTTATCCTTATACACTAGAACTCTAGGCTCTGTAATTACATCCCACGTCTTCTCCTATCACTGCTACGTGCAAAACGCCTGACAGCCGACCGCAGTTATAAAATAATAGAAATAGAAATAGAAATAGAATAGAAAACTATATTAACAAGTTACCAAAAAACTAAACAAAAGAAAACTGTATAAGATAAAATAAAGTATAAAAAAAATATTACGGGGAGCAATACACATAAATCAATGTAATAAAATATACATTGTTATATTTTGACATTCACAGAATGTCACTGAATACTTCCTCAGACAGTCACACTAGCACAACACTAGCACCAGCAATTAGCACCAGGACTAGCACTAGCAGCAACACTAGCACTAGCACCAGCAGTAACACTAGCACTAGCATGAGCAGTAACACTAGCACTAGCACTAGCAGTAGCACCGGCACCAACACTTAGCACTACTACCAGCACTTGCATCAGCAGTAACACTAGCACTTAGCACCAGGACTAGCACTAAGCAGTAGCACTAGCAGTAACACTTAGCACTAGCACACCAGAGCTAGCACTAGCAGTAGCACTAGCAGTAACAATTAGCACTAGCACTTGTTCAGCAGCCTGATGGCCTGACTGTGGAAGCTGTCTCTGAGTATGATCGTGCAGCACTTGATACTGCGGTATCGCCTGCCTGACGGTAGAAGTGTGACCAGTTTGTGGCTGGGGTGGTTATTGTCTTTAATAATCCGTTTGGCCTTGGCCACGCACCGCCTGGTGTATATATCCAGGAGGGAGGGAAGCTCACCTCCAACGATGTACTGGGCCGTCCGCACCACCCTCTGTAGTGTTCTACGCTCCAGTGCGGTGCAGTTCCCGTACCAGATGGTGATGCATCCTGTAAGAACACTCGATGGTACTGGAGTAGAATGTTCTGAGGATGCGGGGGCACATGTTGAATTTCCTCAGTCGCCTGAGGAAATACAGGCGTTGTTGGGCCTTTTTCACCACGTGTGTGGTGTGCGTGGTCCATGTGAGGTCCTCGGAGATGTGCACGCCGAGGAACTTGAAGCTGCTGACCCTCTCTACTGCAGCACCGTCGATGGAGATGGGGGCGTGCTCTCCTCTCCGCTTCCTGTAGTCCACGATCAGCTCCTTGGTCTTCTTGACGTTGAGGGCGAGGTTGTTTTCTTGGCACCACTGTGCCAGTGATCCAACCTCCTCCCTGTAGGCTGTCTCATCGTCGTCGGCGATCAGACCCAACACTGTCGTGTCGTCAGCAAACTTGATGAAGACGTTGGAGCTAGGGGTGGGAATAATAAGCGATTCTCTCCAGAACGATTCCGAATCGATTCAGATGAGTTAATAATCGGAATTAAAAAAATTAAATTAGTTTGCCTGCTGCAACATTCTGTTCGCTTGCTGCAGAGCGCTACAGAAAACTCCTTTCTGCCTGCCGGTTCTCTGCTATACACGCATGCGCACCAAACACATGTGCGAGTTGTTTATATACCGTAATTTCCGGACTATAAGACGCATCTGAATATAAGCCGCACCAGCAAAATTTTAGGGAAAATACAGATTGTTCCATATATAAGCCACACCCGACTATAAGCCGCAGGTGTTTTAATGTTTAATTGCCGTATATAAGGGTTCCTGCTACCACGGAGAGGATTGTCGGGACAGAGATGACTGTTTGGTAACGCAAAGCGTCCCATTTATTAACATTTGGGAAACACAATAAATCTTTCAATCAAACAATCAAACTTTCACATCTTTGACATGACGAACAGCATTCGTGCAGTACACAAATAATACAACGGTGCGCTCCCAGCGCACGTCCTGTAGTCATAGTAGTAGTGCAGTATAACAAAAAACAAAGCTTACAGCACTTGACGAGGCAAAAATGTTAAATGGCTAAATTTAATTCGTTTTTAAAAGTGCTTGCCTGTAACACGGCAGTAAAGGTGCAGTAACACGGCTGCTTAAAAAAATAACCAGCATCTTTTCCCAAAAGTGCCAACACAGCAGTAAAGGTGCAGTAACGCAGCCGTTTACTGTATCAAAACAACAAGCCCGTTATACCAGAAAAGTCAGCCATTACCCCGTGTCATCGTCTTCCTCCTGCGTACTAAAACCACCGAAGTCCTCTTCGTCGGTCCATAATGAGGGTGTGTGCATGAACACTTTCTTGGCGCAAACTGTCTCGCTCTCCTACTATCTGTCTCGCTCTCGTTACCTGGCGCGAACTGTCTGTCTCGCTCTTGCGCTTCCTTGATAGTGCGCCCCTGGTGGCCTCTGAGTAGCAAAGTATATACATATTTTTTTAAATCACGCATGGAAATGTACATAAAAAAAATTGTTGCATCGAGTTGCATCGATAATCGGTTTAGAATCGAATCGTTGACCTCTGAATCGGAATCGAATCGAATTTTGAGGTGCCAAGAGATTCCCACCCCTAGTTGGAGCTGTACATAGCCATGCAGTCGTGGGTGTACAGGGAGTAGAGGAGAGGGCTCAACACGCATCCCTGAGGGGCTCCAGTGTTGAGGGTCAGCGGCTCTGAGGTGGTGCTGCCCATCCTCACCACCTGGCGGCGGCCCGACAGGAAGTCCAGTATCCAGCTGCACATGGTCGGGTGCAGGCCTAGACCCCTGAGCTTGGTGTCGAGCTTGGCAGGAACTATTGTGTTGAACGCTGAGCTGAAGTCCACAAACAGCATTCTCACACAACAGTTCTTCCCCTCCAGGTGAGAGAGGGCGGTGTGAAGTGCCATGGCAATGGCGTCGTCGGTGGATCTGTTTTGACGGTAAGCAAATTGCCATGGGTCCAGCGTGGCAGGCAACATGGAACAAATGAAGTCCTTGACCAGCCTCTCGAAGCATTTACTGACAATCGAGGTGAGGGCTACGGGTCTCCAGTCATTCGGGCAGGTTACCTTGGGGTGTTTAGGGACAGGCACGATGATGGACATCTTGAAGACCTTGGGAACAACAGCCTGGGACAGGGACAGGTTGAAGATGTCTGCGAAGACTCCTGCCAGCTGGTCTGCGCATGCTCTGAGGACGCGCCCCGGGATGTGGTCTGGGCCCGCCGCCTTCCGGATGTCCACCCGCTTGAAGGCTCTGCGCACGTCAGCCTCTGAGATGTTCAGCAGGCTGGCCTCCTCAGGCAGCGCTGACTTCGGCGGGCTGCCGTTCACGTCGAACCGGGCGAAGAAGGTGTTTAGCTCGCCAGGGAGGGAGGTAGAGGAGTTCTCTACACCGCTGGTTCTCCCTCTGAAGTCCGTGATTGTCTGCAGCCCCTTCCACACACCCCTCACGTCGTGGCTCTTGAATTTGTCCTCCACCCTGTTCTTATACTCCCGCTTGGCAGAGCCGATGGTCTTGCGGAGGTCGTAGCGGGCTCTCGTATATTCCACCATATTCCCGGAGTCAAAGGCGCCGTTACGCGTGCGGAGTGCGGCGCGAACATCGCCATTAATCCACGGTTTCTGGTTGGGATAAATCCGAACCGACTTAGTCGGAACAACGTCGTCTATGCATTTCATAATGAACCCGGTGACTGAGGACGCGTACTCGCTGATGTTATTGTCCGACGCAACCCTGAACACATCCCAGACCACGTGATCAAAACAATCCTGCAGCATAGACTCTGATTGGTCCGACCAGCATTGGACCTCCTTCACAGCGATTGGTTGCTGCTTCAGTCTCTGCCTGTAGGCGGGGAGTAGTTGGATCGAGCGGTGATCTGATTTGCCGAACGGTGGGCGGAGGAGGGACTTGTAGCCGTCCCGGAAGGGGGTGTAGCAGTGGTCGAGGATCCGCTCGCCCTGTGTGTTGCTTGTGATGTGTTGGTAGAACTTCGGGAGAACTTTCTTCAGGTTCGCCTTATTGAAGTCCCCCGCCACAATGAAAGCAGCCTCAGGGTGAGCCGACTCCTGTTCGCTGATAGCCCCATAAAGTTCCTTCAGCGCTATGTCCGTGTTGGCTTGAGGGGGAATGTACACAGCAGTCACGGTTACTGCTGTAAACTCCCGCGATCTTTACCGGAGAGAGTCTTTGTTCTGTCCGCGCGGTGGACGGAAAATCCTGTCGGCTCGATGGCTGAGTCGGCAACTCCCTCCGGCATCCATGTCTCCGTCAGGCAGATGATGCAGTTGTCCTTTGTTTCCCGGTGGAATTGGATACGAGCCTGTAGCTCGCGTAACTTATTGTCCAGAGACTGTACATTAGCCAGCAGAATGGTGGGTAGTGGAGGTCGATTGGCACGACGTCTCAGCCTGACCAGCACGCCGGCTCGCTTCCCTCTCCGTCGGCGACGCCTGCGTGTGATCACGCCTAAAATGGACGGAGATAATCCAGCCGCGACTCCGGGCGAGACGTCCGAGTTGAAAGACTTGAAAAACTCCGGTAGGCGGCGAGCGACAGTCGTTCTAATCTCCAGAAGTGTACAACTGTCGTAAGTGAACTTGCTGCTAACATCTTGTGCAAAGATAGTCACAATTAAAAGAATAAATAACAAAAAACCTCGTCGGCTTACGAGAGCTCGCAACACGGCAGCCATCACGTACGGCGCCATCTATTCTGGGTTTACTGGCGGATCGCAAACAACTTGCGTTCCGCATACCGCCACCTAAACCAGCAGTCACGATAGATTTTAGAACAAATATAGTGATTGGATGAGAGACGAGGAAAAAAAAAAAGGTACCGAAGTTTGGCACCGAATGTTCTGACCTCTGCCGGTACTCGGTAGTACCGCAGTGATTCGGTCGGTACCAAAAAAGTACTGAATTTCAATACCCAGCCCTAGGAATGAGATGCTAAGGCTGAGTTTACAGCTCTGTATGCATCACTGTATGTGAAGGATCAACATTACACACACATGCCTGTGCTTCATGCTAAAAGTGCACTTTCACAAGTTGTGTGCTTTGGTGAACTGATGCTATGTGTATGTATGTATTTTTTATATCATACTGTCAGTTCCACATTGTTTAATTTGGTTTTTTTAACAATCATGTCTACTCCCTACTTTGCCGTGCTAGTCAATATACTGTATACACTTATAAGTAAATATAGGCCTACAACCTTTAAGTAGTATATACAACAAGTATACTGTATATACCAAGTATTTCTAATGCTAAACGGAGATCATGTTGGCTTGGTTAATGAAAGTCTCACGCATCTCTACCGGCAGGTGTCCTGAGACTCTGCCCATGCCCGCGCTGAGTGTCCCGCCCCTGTCGTCGTCTCTTGCCTCACCCCTTCCCCCCGCCTTGCTGCTGACGCCCAAGAGGACTTTGCGCATGGAGGAAGAGGAGGAGCTGCACGTGCCACAGATGAAGGACTTTGGCATGTTGGAGAACACGATCCTCAACAATGACTTCACCATGTCACTCGACCGGCTAGCCTCACAGTGAGACTGGGAGAGGGTGCACGTGACGGGGAGAGGGTGCACGTGACGGGGAGAGGGTGCATGTGATGGGGAAGAGGGTGCACGTTATCTAAAGTGCATGTGAGCGTGCACATGATTTAGAGAGGCTGCGAGTGTGCACATGATGGAGGCGGTGAGCAAGTGATGTAGAGAGTGTGTGCCAGTGTTTTTATAAGAGCGCCGTTCTTGTCTGCTTAACTTCGCCTTTCATTCTATATTTCTTCTCAGCGTAACAAACGCCCGGTCAGGACAGCCCCCCCCTCAGCCTGTGAGCCCAGACCTCCCCCCTAAGAGGCAGAACCTCATGCCTGAGTTTCCCAAGTTGCAGTCCATGTTTGGCAACACTCTGCTCAGCGTAAGAACCCAGACACACCTGGAACAGGACCAATCAAACCCACCTGGTCCTAGACCTAGTCCAGAATACCACACGCCTTCTTGCTGGTACACAACTACAGGGACGGGCTAGTCAGGGAGTGGTCATGCTGACAGCCAATGAGAATATAGCACCTGTCTAAATGGTGCCACCTGTCTGCCCTGCAGAGATGTGCACAAGGGGTGTGCCTGTCTCCTGAGGACCCCGGTGTGGACCCCCGGGTCAGTAGCAGCCTGGAGGTGGACATCCCCAACCCCTGCATGAAGCTGGCCTACTGGGACTTCCCCATCCCCGAGATGCCTGAGCTCAGCACCGTCACCTGGAACATCTGTAAAGTAGGTCCCCCATCAAATATACCCCTATGCACTATATCATTAGTGAACACATACCCATAATATAGACATACCCCTCTATCTACAATATCATTTATGTATACACAGACCCATGTACACTGCCATTGCTAACACTGTCTTTAAGTTTTGTAGGCTCTCGCTATCAACACATTTGTTTCCTACGATGTATTTAGATTCTTTACAACTACTATCTTACAGCGCACTGAGCTCAAGAAGCAGATCCCCTCCGTCGTACCGCAGATCCCCAGAGCGCGGGAGAAAGAAAACCGGTAAAAAATGAAAAATAAATTTCATTCAGATCAGTTAGTTACTTAGCTGGCAATATAATTAGTTGACATGGTATTGAGTTAGTGAG